>BJCG01000337.1:0-62498 GCA_005406145.1 Prunus yedoensis
GGGCAACTCAATCTCCACGCTTGGCGCATATTTAGCATGTGCTAATAACATTTTTTTTTTTTATCTCCCTCTTCCTTTTGTACAGGATCCCAGCTTTGTTATGGCATCCGCTGATTCGTCCTCCATTATTAGAGATCATCTCTATTCCTAGAAAGATAAGCTAAAGAGGGGTAGGCCTCCTCCCTTACTTAGGGGGCTAGTGAAGACACAGTTATTGATGGAGAAACAGCCCCGGAAGTAGTTCCGTGATCGACCCTGCTTCTATAGCAGGGTGCTGCATAAGAGGGGCGTATTCCAGCAGTCCCCCTTAATTTTTCAGTAGCCGGCGGCACCAGTAAGGGCTGGTCAGAATGGGTAGGACGAGAACTAAGGGACCCTTCTACTCGTGATGTCTTGGATCGGGCGGGGTGCTGGACGTTGTCTTTCTTTCTAAAACATGGGGATCCATGTGAGGCGAAAATGCTTCGACATGTAGTGCGGCGATGGATACTGAACCACACACCTTTGTCTTTCATAGGGGAGAGTTTACCCTACCCCGAAGACGTAGCTAATAGACCCACCTCCCACTTTGCGGCAGCCAAGACCCTTTCCATATCACGCTGACTCCGGAAGATAAATTGAAGCTTGAGGCATTACGCAGGGTGCCCCGACTTCTCCTAGCACCTCTCTGCGTTTCAGTAACGGGATACAGTTTTTTGGGGCTGTTAACAGGAAGGAGCGTGCCGTCTTGCAGCGTTTATATCGGTATGGCTTGGCAGATTCCTCTTTTGTGATTTTCCCACGATTGCCTGCACACGCGAGTGTGCCCTGGCCTGCGATAGCACATGTTGATAGAGATTCCACTAGCCCCATGTTCTTGGGTCACTTATATCGCTTGCTTGATCAGGTTTAGTTTCTCGAGAAGGGGCAGCCAGAACCATGGCCGTGGAAACTTTGTTGAACTCTAGCTTCCCCAAGTATTTCTATGGGAAAGGTTCAAGGGGTAGAAGTATCCGCTTCCTTATTCCAAGGTCCAGGAATCTGCTGATTCTGATGGTGGTGCGTATGTGCCGGAGAAATTTCCTCTAATCTGCCGATGGTTCCGACGTATGCAGAGGAAGGGCCAAAACTTTCTAGAGCTGCTGATATGTTGAGAGCTTCATCTTCCCCCTTATTGTGCCTTGTCAGAGGGGTTCAGACATGCGCCTCTTATGCTGACTCTGATGATTTGCTTGAGGTTCCGGCAACTACAACACGGGTCGTCGGCTACGAAGAGAGGCGCTGCTGAGTGCCGCACGTTTTCCTTTGCCGACACTTGGTGACAACCATTTGGAGGCTTCCGTGTATTATGGAGCTCACCGAGTCAGACGGCAGCTTGGGTTTGATTAAGGTGTGCCTTGCGATCCTAGCCGTGGGGATCCTTTTTCATTGCACAAGGTTTTTTTGGACTGAGGGCAATGTACCGGAAGATGGCAGCCTTTTTGCTCTTGCTTTGGGCTGACAAAGGGCGCGTCGGTGGCCTTTATAAAGCTTATCAGAGCTACTGGAATCGCTGCTTTGCCTCATTCAACCGGTTTCATGCTGCTCATTATGACAGGTTGCTTCCCACTGTGATCTACCACGCTCGTCTAGTATCCTAAGAGAAGGCAATCTCCTTGAGCGAAAAACAAAATCTGCCATTTACCTCCAGAAGTGGGGACATCGTTGGTGATTTTCTCCAAGCTAAAACAGAAATTAGAGAAGCCCAGCTCCCGTAGTGCCGGAAAAGGTACTGCACACGGGAAGCGAAAGCGAGAGGAAGTCCTAGTGTCGAGAAGAAGAGGCATTCTGCAAAGAGTCCGAAAAGATTTATTCCTAAAGTAGCGGCAAGTGGTCCTCCCAGCTCTAAAAAGAATGCTCCCACAGTGCCCTTGTTACACAGCAGCAACTGTGGCCTCTTTCAAGCAGCAAACAAGCCGACAAGATGCCGGAAGCTGCGCCTTCTCACAGTAAGCGCCACTCACTAATTACTCATACATGCTTGTTCTTTTCATATATATATATATATATATATGTTCTCTCTTTCTTCTCCTTATTGCTGGTTCTGGGCTTGCTTTCTTCCTTTTGTTTTGCAGGTACTTCCCAAGTCCAAGACAAAGGCGAGAAAGCCCCAATGGTTCCGAGACGCTGGAGCTTGCGTATACTCCAAACACAATTTGCTAGCACTCGCAGAGGCAAGGGCGCGGGCTTAGGATCTGATGTGGTAGTGGTGGCTGATGATGACGATGATGATGATGATGGAAGCACGAAGGTGGTGCTGTAGGAACTGAGGTTAGCATCCATGAGCAAGGGAGCTTTCACAGCACGAACGGCACAGATGAGGACCTCGACGAGGACCAGTATTACAGCCGTGATGAGGGCACCTACCAGGATGCTGGTGCTCACTCAGAGGAGCGGGACACCTCAGACATGCCTCCCCGACTTGCCAGCATTTGCATTTGCATATGCGTGCTGCGTGTTGTCTACTTCAACCCACAATTCATGCCTGTCACATATATATATTTCCTTTTTTGCAGGTGGCCCCTTGTTGCCGTAGACACAACATATCCTCCTTCAGCGATTGGCCCTAGTCTCCCTGCTGCCGACACTACACAGACTGCCGACACTACACAGACTGCCGACAGGTGCCCATCCCTTGTTCCCCATTTTCTACGTCTTGGCTTGGTCTCCTCTTAGGTCACTCATCACTTAGACCAGCTTTTCTTTTCTTTTCTCAGGTTGAGGGTGCTCCATAAGGCGTGGAAGGCGCACCCTTTACCTTTCCGATTGACGCTGCTCTTCCAGCAGCAACGATTCCTACTTCAGCCCTCCTCGAAATAGTTGCTAGCACCACTCCAGACCTTCCAGCTGCATCAGTTCCTGCTTCAATCCTCGTCGACATAGCTGCTGGCACCACTCCAGACCTCCCAGCAGCATCCATTCCTGCTTCAGCCCTTCTCGACATAGCTGCTAGCACGACTCCAGACCTTCCAGCAGCCTCAACTCTTGCTTCAGTGCTGCTTGACATAGCTCTCGGCACCACTTCAGGCCTTCCAGCAGCGTCAACTCTTGCTTCAGCGCTCCTTGACATAGCTCCCAGCACCACTTTAGGCCTTCCAGCAGCGTCAATTCCTGATGACGCCCTTGATGTGGGCCACCCAATTGGTAGTGCTTCCACAAAAGTTCCTGCTGTAGAGTGTTTATCGGAAAAGGGCATGTCTTGGCAAGATTGGGAGGCTTCCTTCGTGGCGTTCAAAGCTTTCTTTGATGGCGGCATCAAGATCCTCCGGTCCATCCACGAACTTCTTCCTCTCTGTTACAGGTTTAATGGGTATGCAATCTTCCTAGGTGCCTTCGTGTACCCGGAAACAATCGGAGCCTTGAGGAAATTTACGGACAAGTATGGATGCTTCGCAGAGGTCACGGGTATCACCTTATCCTTTTCTAGGAGCGCTGCCTTCCGGGCTTTGGGTTTGGTACTTCATGGGATGGACACTATGGAGCTTTTGGACATCACGGATCACCGGCTCCTTTGCTGGCGAGATGCGATCTGTGAGGCCATGACTTTAGGGTTTCCTATGGACCTTCTTCTGAATCTAGTGAGAGACTTAGCACGCGCTGTATTTGGAGCACGGGCTATTGATAGCATGAGATCGTTGCCGGGTTCTGACGAGATAAAGGCTGCGGCTGACGCGCTGAACCTTATGCAGCGCGAATTGGAAGACAAGCGCCATGAGTTCGAAACCTTGCTTCTTGCTAAGGGTGTCTCGGTTGATAGTGCCGGGTGCGTGGCTGAAGCAGCGGCCAGGTCGTCTCTCAAGGCTTCCTCCGTTCTCTTCGTGCATTCCTCATAGCTTCAAGGTATGCAATCTTTTTTTTTTATTTCTCTGTCGCACTACACCTTCCAGCATCACCTAGCCTTGACGCATGCCTTCTCTCTCTTTTCCTTTTTTTGCAGGTTACCCTCTCTGACTTGGAGCCACTGGGCCTGATGTGCAGTTCCTCATGACCATAGGACATATCAACCCTCAGCATGCATAACTTTATTTTGTGTTATGGCTGTGTATATTTTGGATGATCTAACGACCACGTCGTTATGGCTTTTGCAATGTAACTTTGAATCGCTAGAACTTATGTCAATTTCTGAATGCTGGAGGGATATTGTAATCTCATATATATATATATCTATTGCTCATTTGGAAAAGTTGCTCTTGTGAATTTCTGGATATCTTTTGACAGATTGGATATCTTTAAGAAACAAAGTACATGCTGCCAAAATTTTGGTAGGAGCAGAATTCCTAAATTTATTTGCATGGCTTGTTTAACTATTAAGCTTGAAAAGCATCTTCTCATCACGCCTTGAGAGGACCAGATTAGTGTGCCTGGTTTTCCCCAAAATTCTCAGATGTTTTGAATTGCTTATCGAGGGGGTATAATGGTTCCATTGTTCCAGCACCTCAGGAGTTGCATGCCCCCTTTTTTGTAATAGCTTGGCTTATATTATTTTGCTTAGGCATGATGCTTGTTGATGATTCGGGACCCCATCCGGGTGGCTTTGCTTGGCATGTTTTATTGCTAAGTGGCGTGTATTTATACATATATATATATATATATATATATATATATATATATATATATATATATATATTCTTCATTATTTTATATACGTAAATATATATATAATATTTGGTGCAAGGTAAATTTGGTGATACATAAAGGAAGTGTAATATTTTAGAGACAGATTTTTCTTTCAAAATACTCCTACATTTTCATTGCAAAGTTCATGCTACCATAATGGTGCATATACAAGAGTTTTCCAAAACACCAAGTGAGAACATAGAAGGAGTTCATATTTTAAACAGAGGGAAATACAATAATAAAAAGTGCTGGGCATGAAATGAACTTAGCAGTAGTAGGGCTTGAGCCACTTCCCATTGATGGGGTCCGTTAGCATGCCTTCCTTGACAGAGACCAAGCGATAATAGCCGCTGCTGTAAACTTCTTTGACTGCAAATGGTCCCTCCCATTGCGGGGCAAACTTGGAAGGTCCCGAGACTTGTCTTCTCACATGCTCGACAACTTTTAGCACGAGGTCTCCTTGCTTGAAGGCTTGTGGCTTGACTGTCCTGTTGTAAGCTTGGGCAATGGTTTTGTGGTAAAGGGCTGTTCTTCTTTCGGCTTCCTCTCTCTTTTCATCTAAGGCCTCCACGTCTATTAAGCGCCACTCTGAGCATGTCTTCGCATCCCATTCAAGGTCATTGACAGCCGATACTCTAGCAGTGGGTATAGTGATTTCGACGGGCGATATGGCATCGGAACCATAAACAAGCGAATATGGTGAGAAACCCGTGGCGCTTCTCGGAGAGGTGCGATAAACCCACAAAGCATCCAGCAGGTGGACACTCCAGCCTCCTTCATACTCATACACCATTTTGCTTAGGATTCTCAACAAAGTTTTATTTGTGGCTTCCGCTTGGCCATTTCCTTGCGGGTAGTATGGCGTGGAACGACGATGCTTGATACCATAGCCACTAAGCGTTGAGCTTACTTGCTTGTTAACAAATGGGGTACCATTGTTAGTGACGATCTTGTATGGGATTCCGAATCTGCAGACGATGTATTCACGGATAAAATTTGCAATGGCAGCCCCCGTGGCCTTTCGGAGAGGAATCGCTTCAACCCACTTTGTGAAATACTCAATGGCTGTGAGGATCCATATGTAACCATCAGAAGGCGGGTGGATAGTTCCGATCAAGTCAAGCCCCCAAGTGTGAAAAGGCCAAGGAGTACGCATGTCCTGCAATAACGTGGGAGGCTTGTGACTCAAATTGGCATGAACTTGACACGTATGACACCTCTTCACGAAATTGTATGCATCATTCTTCATGGTGGGCCAATAATACCCAACATTCAGCAGCTGCCGATGGAGTCTCTTCATCCCTTGGTGTTCACCACATTCTCCAGCATGAATTTCCTGCATCACTTGCTGCGCCTCAGATTCTCCTAAGCATTTCAAAGGTTCACCATTAAACCCTTTGCGATAGAGAGTGGACCCATCCATGAAGTATCTCTTCAGCGTCTTTTTGAGCTTGTGGGCATGCTTAATGTTGCTTGGTAGAACTCCTTCAATAAAGAATGCCAAGTATGGCGCCCTCCAATCTTCCGCGAATGAAATGGTGAATGACACTTCGGTGGAGGGCATCGTTGCACAATTGGGACAATTGGTTTGAACTTCAACTGCTTGTTTCTTCATTTCTGGCCAATAATAACCCTTGCGTTGCAGGCGTCGATATAGGCTGATTATTGGCTCCAAATTGCAAGTGGCTTCATGTACCTCTTTGAGTCTTCTTTGTGCTTCTGTCAGTCCAATGCAGCGGGTCAGATTACCTCCCGGCAGGCGTCTGTGGAGCTCGCTGAAGATAACCACATAGTCCTTCAAGTCCTTGATATTGCTTCCTTCGATCAGACCTTCTTTCACAGATTTTCTCCAATCTTTTTCCTCCAGCAGCTCCTCTTGCGCCATTGCTTCGACTGCTGGAACATCTCTTTTTATCACAGTGATGTTGGGCTGCTCTTGGATGAATGAGAGCTTTGACCCCAATGTAGCCAAAGCGTTAGCGTATCTATTAGTAACCCCTGAGATATGTTCCAGCAGCACTTGCTTGAAAGAATCGACAAGCTTTTCAGCAGCTATGCGATATGGTGCTAATGTTGACTCCTTCACAGCAAAGCTTCCTTGTAACTGACTTAGCACCAAATTTGAATCGCCAATGATTTTAATCTTCTCTATGCCCATTTCCTTTGCTGTAGATAACCCCGTAATGAATGCCTCATACTCCGCCATATTATTTTTGCATGGGAAATTTAGCTTGAATGAGAGGGCCATGGCTTGCCCTTCGGGGTTGATGAGTACTACACCTGCTCCTCCACCATTTGACGTAGAAGAACCATCAAAGTAGAGGGTCCATGGTTCTTCCTTTGTAACAACAGCCACTGTTTCCGGCAGCTCCCCCAGAATCTCTTCCGAGAGAATTGGTTCTTCTTCCTTAGGAAATAGAGCCAACATGTCAATCACGGCTTGTCCTTTGATGGCTCTCGAAGTTGTGCATGTGATACCAAATTCGGATAGCTGCAATAGCCACCGTGCAAGACGTCCGAAGAGCACCGGTCTTGTGAGCAAATACCTTACGGGATCAGACTTTACTATGAGCTATAGCTTGTGGGCAAGGAAGTAGTGGCGCAAGCGTTGTGCGGCATAGACAAGGGCAATGCACAAGAGCTCGGTCTTCAGATATCTTGTTTCAGCTCCCCTTAATTGCCTACTCACATAGTAAATAGGGCCTTCTTCTCCATCATGGTCGTCTTGAGCAAGTAAGGCCCCAACCGCTGTGTTTGTTGCAGCTAGATAAAGCTTGAGAGGAAGCCCCGGAATGGGTGCTCTTATGTTAGGCAACTTGGTAATTATTTGCTGCACCTGCTGATAAGCTTCTTGGTATTTCTTGCTCCATTCATATGGCCTGCCCTTCTTAAGTAAGGGAGCAAAAACACTCATGGTGGCAGCAAGACCTGGTATGAAGCGCCGAATATAGGATAACCTCCCCATGAAACTTTTCAACTCCTTTGGATTTCTTGGAGGTGCGAGGGAATTTATAGCTCTTGTCTTTTCCGGATCAACATCTATGCCACGCTGATGCACTTGGAACCCCAAGAATTTCCTGGATGACACCCCGAATGCGCACTTTTTGGGGTTCATCTTTAACCCATACAGCCGACACCTTTCCAGCACTTTCCTCAGCACCTCTTGATGGCTTTCTCTAGTTTTTGACTTAACCACCAGATCATCCACATAGTCTTCCACCTCTTTTCCCATCATGTCATGAAACACTGCTGTCATAGCCCTTTGATAGGTGGCATCGGCATTTTTAAGACCTAATGGCATGACCGTGTAATAAAAATTCCCATATGGTGTTCGGAAGGCCGTCTTCTCAGCATCTTTGGGTGACATTTTAATCTTGTTGTAACCGCTAAACCCATCCATGAATGACAGCAAACCTTGACCCGAAGTTGAGTCAATTAGGATATCCATGTTGGGCAGCGGGAATTCATCCTTTGGGCAAGCTTGGTTGAGGTCTCGATAGTCCGTGCATATTCTAATTACTCCGTTCTTCTTTTTCACGGGAACAATATTTGCTAGCCATGTTGGGTGCTTGATTGGCTTGATGAACCCAGCAGCTAACAATTTCTCAATTTCCACCTTGATTTGCTTTTCAACTTCAGGATGAAAATTTCTCCTCTGCTGCACAACAGGTTTCGTACCCAGCTCAATGTATGACTCACCAAGTTTGGGTTTAAACCGGGCATTTCTTCGTAGCTCCAAGCGAATACATCTTTGAATTCTCTCAACAAGGACACCAAGGCCTCCTTCTCTTCACTTGTTAAATGAATGCTGATGGAGATAGGCTTTGGGGCAGAGGGGTCATCACTCAAATTGATTGCTTCCAGCTGCTCAGCTACGGCTATCGATCCATCTTGCATGTGTCTCGGTGCTGCCATTGGCTCTTGGAAAGCACAAGGCGTGGATGTTTTGTCACTTGAACTGTTATGGCTGTTTGTTTGCATGGCTTCTTCTCCATACTCGGGGCTTTCCCACAGGACACGGTCGAGCCCCCAATCCCGTCATAAGCGGTACACGGTGCGTCCATCTGGCAGCGTCACTTTCAAGCATTGGGGTTGATTGTAGGCATGGTTGTTGGCTTCCGAGTGTCTCTTTCTTTCTCGCTCAACGATGGTGATAAGCTCTTTGTTGCTTAAATCACGAATCTCAGTCCATGAGGGTAGGTAGATCCCGAAATCCTTAGATGGGCTGCTTCCAGCACCTGTGCATTCAGTGTAAAATTCTACCTCGGAGTAGTGAGCTTCGTCTTTGTTGAACGGTGCTTGATTCCCAGGTATGCGAAGCGGCCTCAGCCCAATCGTTCCCTTCACGCACTGATGGTAAGTAGAGACCACAAGTTTATGCTTGTTGAGCCATGGCCTTCCAAGTAAAGCATGGTAAGCCACATCCACATCCACCACATAAAATTTGGTAAGCGACCTGATCGGCCCCACCTTCAAGTTTACTTGCACGTGCCCAACCGTGATCTCACTTTTATTCCCGAAACCGATGATGCTTTTTTGAGATTGCACTATTTTGGACAATGGAATTCCAGCTGCCGTAAGCACAGACAGAGGCAAAATATTAACAGAGGAACCTGTGTCCACCAAAGCTCTTCTTATAAACACATCGTTGATTTGTCCCTCCAAGTAAAGTGGTCTTCTATGATCCGGATATGGAACTTCCATGTCTTCATCCATGAAAACGATAGCATTGTCATTTCCCAAGAATGACCTTTGTGGTTGAGCAGCAAAGCAATGAGGATTCGACTCCGTAGAGATGTTCATGAGAGCTACAGCAGCTGCTTCTCTTGCTTGAGGCCCAAAGCCAAGTTGGTCAAAGAGTGACTTGAATTTCGGATTCCTTTGGAGGGCTTGTGAGGCCGTAGGTCCCTGTTTCAGACCTAGATAACGTTCCATCACACTTGCTTCGGCCTCCGTAGGATTGTGAAACGTTACAGCAGCTGTTTTCTGCGGCACAGACGAAGCCCCCAAGTAACATTCTTCCGGCACGTCCATCGGGGATACTTCATTGGCTGTGCTATTATCCCATCCATCAGCAAGGGGCTATGGGGTATTGTAGCTAGAGGGTTTCGAGTATTTGCACTAGTAGACTTTCTCCATGTTTCCACAAGGCTCCCAAATAGCCTTGGGTGGCTTTGGGTCATTCTTCCATGGATGGCATAACTCATCGTCGTCGAGTAAATCATTGGAGCATGTGATGACAGCAGCCATCTCCTTTCCCCTTCGCTTTGGTAAAGGGTCTTCATCAATAGTTTGCTTCCTAGAGGGCAGCTCGAGGACTCCCTCATGTATTTTAGCATGTAAAATCCTCCTTAAGCTTTGACAAGCTGTGGTTGGGTGTCCCACAAATTGGTGGTAACAGCAGTACCTAGGATTATTTTTCTCCTCTCGAGTAGGAATTTTGTAAGGTCTAAGAGGCTTGATTGCACCATCAGCAATCATTGTGTCAAGGATGGCATGGAATCCTTTCGCTTACGTGAGTTGTAGTCACCCGATGATTTGTCGTCCACAGCCAATGTCTGATGCGACTCCTTCTTCTCGTTCGTCCAACTTCTTTGCCCAGCTGGTTTGACAGACATACTTGTCTTCCTTACTGCTTCTAGCAGCCGAGAAAATTGACTGATGCCAATATTCTCCAAATAAACCCTATAGTCTGCCACGATATTGCTGATGCAAATTTCGACCAGCGCCTCCTCATCCTTCTCATCATAGCAATCCAAGGCCAGGTCCCGGAACCTGCGCACAAAGTCCACAGGATCCTCCCCATGTTTTTGGCGAGTGTTGTTGAGTTGAGTAGTTGTGACTCTCTCCTCATGCTGGAATTACTTTTTGCAGAACCTACTTGCCAAATCCTCCTACGAACGAACAGACCCTGGTGCTAGTGTCGTATACCATGTATATGCACGATCTGTAAGGCTCTTTGAGAACTCGCGGAGCCGGAGATTATGGTTGCCAGCATGTGGTCCCAAGGCATCAAGAAAGCGGTTGACATGCTCCTTTGGGCTTCCTTTCCTCCCATCAAAGAGGACAAAGGTTGGTTTTTCATAGCCCTTTGGATATGGCTGCTGGAGCAAGCTTGATGGATACAGTGGTTGAGGAATATACTTCCAATCCTCTTGGCTCCTACTCAGCTCTTTTTCCAGCATGACAATGACATCTTCTTGGGTGACAAAAGATGGTCCCTTTTGTTCAGACCCCTTTCCAGCAGCAGCAGACTCCTCTTGTGGGTGTCTCTCATTTTCCTCGCTTGGCTTAGAGACCGAATTTTTTAGCTCCTTGATCGTGTCTGCCATTTCCTTCTGAGTTTCTCCCATGGCATGGATGGCAGCGATGAGGTCTGAGAGGGTGAAAGCTCCCTCACTTGCACGTCCTTCTTCTCTAGAGGAGGCATTTTGCCTTGATTCCGAATCACCATGGTCTGGCCCATCTTGAGAGGTCATGTTGTTGCTTCTAGTCTTCTTCTTTGGAGGCATTGGATCAGATATTGGCTTAATCCCCAGTGAAGTCGCCAATTTATGTAGGGGCTTTTTCCTTCCGGCAGCAAGTGGGCTGGGCTGATGAAGTTGTCCCCTTTGTTTGAGTTCGAAATTAAGCCCCAAAATGCTTCGAAAGGGCAGCAAAGCCTTAGGAAGTATCTTGGTTATCTTCTCCAACAAAGCAACAGCAATTTTACAGATAATTTCCTTATATTCATAGATGAATTTCTAGGCTTGGCATGAGGGGCATGTGGCATGAGAGCAAAGTTATCATGGGTTTAGCACTTTGGGAAGGAGAGAGGGTTTGTGGGTTCCTATGGAGGTCAGGGGTTCTGATGGAAGAGAGGAGAGGTTCTAAGGATGAGAGTTTTGGGTGTAGCTTCCGGCAGCTCGACAGTGACTCTGTCAGAGCTGTAGCAATTTTGCCAAAGTATGGGAGATGGAGGAAATGGGCTAGCAAAGCACGAAAATTTGCTGGGTTTGCAAGACAGAAAGCTTGCTCTCTGAAGGCTGTGGGTTGTATTGTGTTTTGGCTGGGTAGAAGAGGCTCTATTTATAGTTGCTGGGGTTTGCTCTTCTTCAAGAAACCCTAATGGTTTCTTCCTAACTTAGCTAGGCTTTCTTCTTCCTTTCTTCTCTTCCTTCTTAACTTACCTCATGGTGGCAAGGTTAGCTCTGTCCAATCCCCCAAAATCAGAGATTTTGGGTGCTCCAAGCCTCTTCCAGCGGCTGCCTCAGAAGGGAGCTTCCCCTTTTCACTCATCTTCTTCCTCCTCTTTCTTCCTCTTTCCATGGCCAAGTTTGATGAAGGAAAGAAAGTGGCTGTACCCGTTGGTTTAAGGGGTGACATCCTTCTTGCGTGCTAAAATTCCTTGGTTTCTTGAATTCCTATACTTGGAACTAGTTCCCAACAGCCACCTATGTGTAGATTTCCAACATTGGTTTTGTTTTCAAACTGAGTGCTAGGTCTGATGCTGCCATTTTATTCTAATTCCATAGGCTTTTTAAGTCCACCACATGATTCATCCAATGGATGAGATATTTTGATCAAGTGTTGGGCTTTTTAGTTGGCTTGGGGCAATAGGCTTATTTTGGTTGGGCAATTCTAGTTGGGTTAATGAGCTATTTTGGCTAGTTTATTATAATTGGGTTAATGGGCTATTTTGGATGAGGCAATGGTCCATCTCCTTTCTTGTGCTTACCCATGTTTGGGCCTAAGAAAATGGGCTTGAGTCCCGAGGCCCCCAAGCGACCCGAGACTTCCATTTCTCGACCCATCGATGGGCCCCATGATAACTTGTTACCATCCATACCACAACCCACTCAAGCAAGCCCCGGGCATTTGAGTGGCTTGGGCCCACTTAAGCTTGCAATGTAATTGGGTGTGAAATAATGACTTCCCACTTGGCATGGCATGTTGCTTGGCATGCTTTTAATTATGACGCTTGATGAGATAATTAGCATGGATTTGCAGGGCTAAATGCATTTTTATAATTTTAGTCTCGGTTTCTATCATGATGGATTTTTTATTTGGCATGGCATGCGAAGTATAACTCGTGCATGGTAGATTTTGCGTGCTCCGAATCGAGTCTTTTCTCAATAATATATCGCTTTGGGCTAGGAATTTATTCGGGCCCAACCATGGATTTTTTGGGCCTCAACACAAATTAATCGCAGAGATTTGCAAGGTTCTCGGGGAGCTTTTGAAAAAGTAGCTCCGTGAAATCCGCAAAGCAAGATCGGCTTTAGTGAAAATAATCCTGAAAATGCCGAAAGTGCTGACAGACATTAATGGAGGCCGCGTGAAGTTTTGGAACCTGGGAAAGAAAAAGAGAATATGGGGATCCGGGAAATATTGGGATCCTGAAAATGGTGCCACATTTCCACCTATAGATATTGCCTTTGCAAGATCTGATTGGAGTAACTGAGTTTCAATTCAATTCCCTTTCATTCTTTGAAAGTTCAGTTTTTCTAAAGCTTTCCTCAAAACCTTCTAAAAATGGCTTCCTCTTCTTCCCACCCAAATCGTTTCGATTTAAATGATGATCCCAAATCAACCCGTGACGCCAAAATCTGGCTGCCATCCTTTGTATCCCAAAACCGTCATCTCACGGTTAATGATTCTGTGATGATGAATGACACGACTGCTGTCACAGTAGCTAGGAATTTCCTTATTCCTATGGATGACATGCTGTTATCATGGAGGTCTGAAGAAGAGGCCATTGATGACTCACTGGCTTTTAGCATTCAGAGTGCTGCTTCTGTTTCTAACATGGCTAGTCGTTTGCGTGCTAGAGCAAACGAGATTCAGGAGATGAACACTGAAAATTCGTCTCTTCAGAGAAAGCTTCATGAGTCTCAGCAGGAGGTTGAGAAGCTTAAAGAAGAGAATAATGCCTTGTTGAAACTAGTGAGTTCATACTCCGCTGATACGCAGACAAGGCTTGACATGCTGCAGATTTCCAATGAAAAGATTCTGGAAGACCATGAGAGGCTCATGGCTAAGCTTAAGAGGCGTCGTCCTCTCCCTGCAGAGGCTTCCAGAACATAATGGAATTTTATAGATTTTACAAAGCCTGCTCCTTTCTTGCAGGTGAAGAAAATCTATTTGTTGTATGCTCCTTTTCTGTTATAATAATTGGGCAAATTCTTAAACTTGCACCTGTGGTTTTCCACGTCTTTTCAAAATGACGGTTTGGAACCTTGTGCCTTATAGGTTCAAATAACCACAACAAATTTCTCAAGTTACATATTTCAATGCATGTGAGTATGGAACTTCTGGCCCGGGCTAAAACACGACCTCAGAATTTATTTGCCCTTTTCAAATGGGCATGAAATATGAATTGAGTAAAAGCCATGATAATATTGCAATATAGTAGTGAAGAGCATTAACTACTATAAACCCAAAATTCCAAGTTCGGGATCTCTCATATATTTGGATCCATGGGCTTCCGGCCCAGGTCATATAATATACCAAAATATGTGGGGAACCTCAATTCATCCTTTGAGGTTTATCCTGATATTATCCATTTCACGGTGTATTCTTAACAACCGGAATTCACAAAAATATATTTCTTCCTTGAGGTGTCGATTGTAACAGAATCGAATTTTATCAAATTCATCATTTCCTTATACCAAAGAAATATGTGATCCACAATTTGCAATAATGCATGAAGGGTTGTCCATTTAACTGTTAGAACTTCAGGTTCTCAATATTGCCGGATTTTGAACTTCATGCCAAAATCGTATATCTTCATGGTATGGACATTCAATACTCTTAAATTTTTGAACTTCGGGCCAAAATCACATATTCTCATGGTATGAATATTTTTATAAATTCCTGTACATATTTCGGGACTTCAGGTCCTTATATAATCGTTCATGTTTTGATGAACTTCTGGCATCTCATTTAATTGCTCATCCATGAGTTTAAGGAATTACAGGTTCCCTTTTGGATATAGTGACGGTTTATCCAAAATGGTTAATATTTATCCATACGTCACTATTCATGTATGCGGTACTATTCATCAGGTCATGAATATGTATCTATTCATGCGTACAGTACATTTGCCAATACAGTTATTATTCATGTGTACTGTACTATTAACCAATATGGTACTGTTACATTATCAAGGGACTCCAGGTCCTTATTTACATGCCAAGGATCAAGGATCTTCAAGTCCGATCTCTTATTTACAAATATAGTACCGGAGAGACTGCCAGCTCTCAAATCATTATCATCAAGGATCTTCGAGTCCTGATGCAGTTGTATGATGAGGGTCAAGGAACTTCTGGTCATGATCTGTAAACTATAAAAACTCATCATATTGCACAATTAATTCATAAAATAAAGGCTTATTTACTGTAGCCCCCCCTGAAACTTCGGTCAAATCTCACTTTGCCCCCTCAAACTTAAAATGACTCACTTTCATCCCTTGACCGAGGTTTGGTGACCCACTTTGCCCCCTACCGTCAACTCCATCTAAAAGTCTGTTAACTTTGATGACGTGGCATGGGTATTTTTGTAATTTTGTACACATGGATCATCATCCACCAATTAGGTGAGTGACGTGGCAAGTGGAGCCCACCTTCTCCAGATGGATAAAAATATAATTAAATATTCTAATAATTAAATGTTAAAAAATATAAGAAAAAAATATTTTCACATAATTAAAAACTACCCATCACCCAAGCCGCCCCAATCCTCCCACCCACCCACAACCATCCTTCCCTACCCATCCACCATTAATCCTTACCCACAGCCACTCCCAGCAACAAAACTTCTGAGACTTGATTGGTCTCCATTAAATCCACAAGTATTTCCTCCAATTTCTCCACCATCCTAAGTTCAATATACAACCCAACAACCATCTTCTCATTGATCTTCCACCCATCATCCAACACTATTTTAACTTCATATCTCAGTTTTTAAAAAAAAAATTAAATGTTTTAGTTCATTTTTTTTGTTGGTTGCAGATTCAGTGATAAAGAACATCGAACTCATCGCAACATCCCGCTCTAGATCCGAACCCTACCACCATCACAACCCTCCCTCTCTTGATCTCTGACCAACCTTAAGACCCAACTTCAAATCTGGGTTTGAAACCCAGCCCCCTTCACGTATTAAAATTTAAAAAAATAAAAATTTGGTTGCCTCTGCTCCTCATCCTATGCGAACCCAGAAACTGAAATCCCTTTCCTCTCTCATATCTCCCTCTCCTTCTCTCTCTTTTTGCACCGCCGCTCTCCCTCTCCCACAGTGCAACCCAAACCCCCTATCTCTCTCTGTTTTGACTTACTCTCCTCTATCCCTATCTGTCTCTCACTTTGCATCAGCCACATCAGAGGCCACCAAGAAGAGATAGAAAGAGAGGGAGAGATTGGCCTCGAAATTTGATCAGTCACCTCAAGTTTGGAGTTGGCGTGAAGAGAGAGAACGAGAGGGAGAGATGAGACAGAGGTGATAAGAGATTGATAACACCAACTATGGAGGAAGGGATGAGGACAAAAAGGATGGAGGATGGCGGTGTCGAATTTGACGCCGATGTCGACGGATGCGGCGAGGAGAGGCGGCCGGGACGACAAGAGCTTGAATGTTGGTCTGAAGAATTTTTTTTTTTGGTTGAGTGTTCAAGTAGAGTTGCTGGGTTCGCATAGGATGAGAAGAAGCAACTAAAATTATTTTGTTTTTCAATTTTAATAGGTGACAGCTGTTGAAAAATCATTGGATTGCTTTGTTTTTAATTATTTGAATATTTTTTTTCTTATTTAATTTAATTTTTAGTTATTTTTAATTATTAAAATATTTAATTATATTTTTAATCTATGTGGAGGTGGGCTCCACTTGCCACGTCACTTATCTAATTGGTGGATGATGATCCATGTGTATGAAATTACAAAAACACCCCTGCCACGTCATCAAAGTTAACAGACTTTTAAATGGAGTTGACGGTAGGGGCAAAGTGGATCACCAAACCTCGGTCAAGGGATGAAAGTGGGTCATTTTAAGTTTGGGGGGGCAAAGTGAGATTTGACTGAAGTTTCAGGGGGCGCTACAATAAATAAGCCTAAAATAAATTGCTGGTATGGACGATAAACTCGCACCATACTTTAAACAAATGTAAATGTGCGGTAAAGTAAATTCATAAATTAAATTGCCTCATGTATGGACGTTAATCCCGCACCATATTTTAAATAATAAAGTAAATGTGCGATAAAATAAATGTGCTTGTATGGGCACTAATTCTACTCCATACTTTTAAATAAAAGTAAAGGCAGTTGTGTGGACGATAAACCCGCGCCACACTTTTAAATAAATACTGTTGTATGGGTAATAAACCTACACCATACAGTGAATAAAATAAATGTGGGGATAAAACCACCACTAAAAATATAGGAGGTGAAAACCAACCATAGTATTATATATCATTATAGATAAAGTAAAGGCAATCATCGGTGGGTTCTTATCAACACCATGATCAAATAATATAATATAATATTATTATAGTTTGTGGAAGACATCATGCTTGTCTCCCCAAGTCAATCACTTTAATTTGCACTAGCTTTGAATGTTAGCTAAGTATTTAATTGTGCAAATATTATAATAATATAATTAATGAAAGAGATAAAGTGAGAGGCAGAGAACTTATTCCCTTTTTGGTGTTGTTTTTCTGATCTTTTTTTTTGTTTTTTTGTTTTTTTGTTTTTTGTTTTTTCAAATGCAATCAAAGCCCAAGCAAAGCCACCCTGCATCTTCTTTTTCCCATCAGTACTTGTTGTCATCCATGAACTTGGCAGAGACCAAGGCGCTGACAATTATGAAGCAAGAGGGGCTGCATCTATTGGTGGAATCGGCGCCGTGCTTGCTGATCGTCAGCTACAGAAGGACCAGGGGTTGAAGCCTCGAGGCTCGCTGCTCCAGGGGCCTCAGCCGGAGGCGCAGGTGGGCTGTCCAAATCTGGAGTGGGAGCAGCTGCCGGAGACTTGTGCTTAGTGGGAGTTGCAGCTTATTGTGAAGTAGTGGGTGTTTGTTTTCTCAAATGGGTTGGCTTCAATTTTGGCTGGTTGAGTCTTTATGAAGCAGAGCAGGTTGGCGCATTTGCTCTGAAACTGATGAAAAGGTTGAGGCTTTCTTGGTTAATTCGGTTTGAAATTTGAATTAATGCAAGAAGAAGACGAAGTAGTAGTGGTAGTATGAGAAGCTTGAATTATGCTCAGGGCCCACTGGGAGATGTAGAAGAACTGAAGACCCATGAGAAGTTTTGTGAACCAAGTCTGGTTCTTGAATTTGTGAAGTGGGTTAGCAAAAGAAAATCCCACCAAGCCTCTGCTTGAGTTTTTTTTTGCAAGGTGGTCTGTTCTGGTGTTGATTAGAAGAACTCCGCTGGTATTTGGAAGATACTCGTGCTGATAACATGTTATAAAACTAAAGAAATTGTGGAGAGAAATTAGAGAAATTGAGCTGTAATAGAAATGCTCTTATATTTTCATTGATTCTTTCTCTCTATCTATATATTACAATGAAAGGGCGGAAGCCCACTTATATGCAAAGTCTATTGGCTTCCCGTGGGTGTGCAGTGGATCTCCAAAATCTTCCCCCAACATCATCATTATATTCTTCATTATTTCCAAATGCGTGGGCTCCACTCAAGACTTTACAACAAAAACTGATAAAGAACAATTAAATGGCCTGGGTTTGTTCAAACCCAAAACCCCCTCTCTCTCTTCCCTTTCTCTCTTTCCTCTCTCTCTCTTCCCTTTCTCTCTTTCCTCTCTCTCTTTTCCCTTTCCATCTCTTCCCCCACTCTCCCTCTAAGGGTTTGTTCGAACCCAAACCCACACTCACTTACCCTCCTCATCCCACTCCAACGCAACCCACACCCACATACACTCCTCACCGCCTCTCCTTGATGTGTCCTCGGAACCACTAGTTCATTAGATCCTCGCTGGAATCCATTCTCCTCTGAACTCGCACACCCACTCAACCCTACCACAGATCTAGGTGGTGAAGCAACGGCGGACGTTGGGTGTTTTAGCTCAAAATTCCAAAGCTTTACCTTGATGGGTTTGTGAAATTTTCAATTTTGCTTTTTGGGTTTTGCTGAATCATCGTTTTGCTTCATGGGTTTGCAAAGTAAATGCTTAGGCTTCATGAGTTTTTTATAGGGATCGCTATTTGGCCCATGGGGTCATAGGGCGATGGGGGTCTGCCGGACCCATCGAGAAAAAGCTTAGTCCAGCTCGTTAGTTAGTGGGCTGGGCTTGGGCTTAGGTGCTTAAAGTGACAGGATGCTACTCGAATTCCGCTTGGAATCCATGTCAAATCCTACTTCCCTTCCGACACCCATAGGATGTCTGGCCCATTTACTAAAATAACCCTTTTTCCTACTATAGAAGCATAAAAAGGGTCAAGACTTCTACCGAAATTTCGGTAGAGTCTCCCCTATAAAATGAACATTCCCAAAATTTACACCTGCAATAAAAGCACAGATAAAGTACCCAAGTGCCAGCACACAGTTTACAAATGGCATATGGCCACAAATCCAACCTTGCATGGGCGTATTCAGAGCATACTAAGAATTTCGTTAGTTTACGAGTCCAAATAGTAGAAAAGTCATGAAAAGAAAATCCTACGATGGCGACGGTCGTGTGGAGAAGGGGTTTCTAATCTTGGTTGTTAAGCTCCTCAAGTCACGGCCTAGCGAGGGAGGGGGGCACAAAACCATAAAAGATGTGAGTGGACAAAAAGTAAGTTTTAAACATAAGTAAAACAAACATACTAACCCCGCCTTTTCGAAAACAATAGCCTAAAACCCATGCTACCTATTTGATCTCATAAATCCCTTTTGTACAAATAAACGCACGCACATCCCTAGCTATGTACCAGGGGAAAACAATTTTACTAAACCACATGGCAGAATCCTCAATGTTCATGTGGCTAGGGAATAAGTAGTCCAATCAGGGGACTATGCTCCCTAGACATGCACAGTAGAAACCTCAATACACGTGCGGCTGAAATAAATCATACACATGCTAACAACTTGTCAAGGCCTTCGGTACACTCAGTCAGGGGTGCCCAGTTCTCGACACGCCTCCGAAGAGTTACCGCATGTCAAAATAAATATCCAGAGTAACAATAATGGGGGAGGTACATACTATGGTAAGCTTATACAGAAATCAAAACCACCCTCAATATATATATACATACCACATGCACAAATCAATACTTCATTTCCTTTTTACTTCCATACAGTGCCACAAAACCCCCTATAATTCCCGCATGCAAACATGCATAAATTTCCAATATTTCACATATCCAAGTAAAAACAAATATAAATTTAAAAATCCCTTTTTTTGCATGAAATTTATACTTAAAAAAATGCTTATTTAAAAATAAAGTCCACTCACAGAAAGTCCAAGTTGGTATAACCCGGTGGGGGTCCCGCCTGCTAGCTAGCCGAAGCTTGAGCACCTATTGAAGAAATATCAAGATGTGTTAAAAATTATATTTCGAACACGAACTTTAAATTAGAAAGAAAACCCTAATTCCTGGGATTTAAATGCATAGTTCCTGTTAAGACAGTCTCGATAGGTTCATGGTCAACTATTTGGTCAACTTCCCCTTTTTGGTCAACCCGAGCCCACGGGGCCCATGACCTCTGATTTCCAAACCGAGAGTTCCCAAAGGTCCAACTCAAAACAAACAACATGTCCAGAGGGTTTGGTCTCGATTGAGCGGTCGAATTACTTTCGATAGCACAATCGGATGGTTATTGGTTACCCAACACTAAACTCCTTGAATCGAAGTATCCAGGACTCCGATTCCCGATCCGCGAATTCCTACACAATCCTAGAGGTACGGGAAACAACATACTTGGAATTGGAGCCGATCCAACTGTCCGAACATATCGAACCCGGATATTGCCTAATAGGCGTAAATCCGTTCGACTGTCATACGGTAACCAAATTCGAATCCGAGAATACCGTCACGCTTGAGACGACATGGGGATCAAATCAGAACACAATGGGTCACCACACCATGGCCCACGCGCGCCGCACTCGTCGGCAATACATGGGTGGCTTGAGAAATTTCCGACGGCGGAAATTTCTCAAATCACCCAACAATACCTACACCTATGGGATCAAGGAAACTAGAGGAGCAACTTATACAAATGGGCCGACCCCCAATTTGGCTGGGAAGTGGCCGAAAAATCACTTCAAAGACTGGAATTTTCTAGGTTTAAGATCGAACTTCCAAAACCCCAAATCGACCGAAACCAACTACCAAAACATCAAGAACACAGTAAAAGGATGAAAAAGCGTACCTTACTCGACGGATTCCGTTGTTGGAATCGCCGGAAATGAGGACGGCAAAAACCGCGACTTTTCTCCTCGTTCCAATCACTTCACAGCTAAAAATCGGCTTTGAAAAATAAGTGGGTCGTGTAGAGGAGGTGGAGAGGAGTGTTTTGCAAGTCATGGCGTCAGATTTGGTGGCCAGACGGTGATGAAACCATCGTCTGAAATGGAGGCGTCGTGTGGGAGTAGAGAGAGAAGACGCGTGGGGGAGAGAGAGAGCAGATCGGATTTTAAAATCCAACCTAAAAAAATTTACAGTTGTGTCACTACACTTTCGTTGACCATAACTTCTTCGTTAAAACTCTAATTTGGGCCCACTATGTGTCTACGAACTCCTGAGAGAGAGCTCTACGCAACAGCACAACTCAAATCCCCAAAATCCTTACCAAATTAAGAGTGACCAATTTACCCTTACCCTTAAAGGTAAAAATGTAATTCCACAATTAAAATTTTAATTTAATAATTATTTTAGGTCGGGATATTACATTAAGCCCAGCTCGTCCCATAGGCCCGACCCATTTGAGCCCACAAAGGCCCAACCCAGCTCACCCATCAAAGCCCGGCCCATAGGCTCAGATTTAATTATATTATATATATAACTAATTATATTGGGTTAATTATATTATATATATAACTTATTATATTTCTTTCTCTCTTGCTAAAAAATGAAAGGAAATGGAGAATTCAACGCATAAGTGGTTTCGAACCCCTACCACTTTCATCCCACTTCCACACCTTATCCACCATGCTACAGACAACTTTATGATTATATGCTATGGACACAACCCATCGAGTAAAGGCACATCAAATCCTCTCTTTGTTATTAATTTTATTTTTACTTTTTGTCTTTTCCATCGAGCGATACGTGTCCATTTTTTAATTAATACTCGCACAAACCCCAAGTGGCCCTCGCAAATCCCGGGTGACAAGTCTAAGATAAATCCCCGCTAATCCAACAATCTCCATAATTTTCACTTCGGGATTCCACTTCTTTTCTCATGTAACAGAGAGGAGAGAGAGGAGGGAATCCAATGCCATTATTAATCATTATTAACGCAAAACTGTGCCACACTTCTCTCTTCCTCTTTCTTCTTGCAGCCATGTCTGGTTCTGATATCCCGTGTGCAGCCTGCATATTTGAGACGAAAATGTGTGAGTGGCTGCATTTTTGCACCACATTTTAGCAATGAAGATTCAGCTTCCCATTTCGCACCCGTGCACATGGTTTTTGGCTCATCCAGGATATCCAAGCTTTTATCTCATCTTCCCTTCAGAGATCGTCGCGAAGTTGCGATAACCATAGCTTATGAAGCTCACGCTAGGCTTGAAGATCCTATATATGGAAGCGTTTCACAAATTTTTTCTCTCAAACAAGAAGTTTATATCGAGTTATATTCAAATTGTATATATATAAACCTAATTGGGTATTCAGATTGAACATATAAGCTTTTTCTTTGACTTACAGGTGGTCAACTTAGAAGCATAGTTAGCTTCCCTCCAGGATCAAGTAGTTCAAAGCTTTTAGTATGACTCTCTTATAGAGGTTTCATCAAACACCTTACCACAACTGAATTCAAGTCATATCAATAATGTTGGAGCTACATCAGACTATGTCAACTTAGAAGGCACTTCTTCCATGTACTCTTTTGGAGCTTTACAGTGAAGAGAATGTTACAAGGAGTTTATATGATTTTTTGTTATATTTTTCTAAATTTTAATTTATTTATTGTGAGTTTTAGATAATTTTATGGGATTTTAGTATGAAATATTGGCTAAGTATGAAAAATGGTTTTTCGGAATAAGAAAACTTAAGATAATTTTTGGCGGCTTTTATTCCTTATACATCAAATAAGAAAACTTGATTTTATGGGAATTTAGTATGAAATGAAGTATATATTGACTTAATGAACCATCATTTTTAGCCTAAATCGTATTTTGCACTAAAGCCGATTTTTCATATTTTGATTTGGTGGGAATTTGATTTTCTAGTATTTTTAGTTGAATCCAAATGGAGGGTGTACTTCCTTATTTACGTTGTAAACTTAAGTAAATGGAGTAATATAAGAATAAATGAAAATAAAAGGCCAATGACTATCGTATTCCTAGGAATTGATTATTCTCTATAGACTCATCAGATAATCTAAATCCTGACGGACAAGTTCTACTTGTTTTGTTTCTTACCATTCTTGGTAATGTTGATAAGTTTTCGTTTAATATGCACAACCAAATCAAAGAAGAAATCCTTAAAACTTGGCTGGCATCGTTGAAAGTGGCTATGCCAGATATACCAGGAAGTAATCCTGACGAAATTAATGCGAAGGTGAATGTGCGCAAAAAGAAGCACAGATTAATATTTTAGGATTGGTTTTTAAAGATGAAACCTTGAAGTTCACTGGAACATACCTCAGAAAGTGAACGGAGCTTAAGACTTATATTAAACGTATTAAGAAGGTGAACATACCTCATAAAGTAATATGATGTTATAGTGTCCTATTTGGAAAGCATATTTTGTGACTCATACCTTGAGCAGTTGATCTTACAGCAGTTCTGATCTTACAGCAGTTGATATGTGATTGGAATTTTTTGTTTGTTTTTATAAAACAGCTTCTTAAGATTTTGTTATTTATGAGTTTTAACTACTGATTTTCAGGATTTTTTTTTGGACATATTTCAGTGTAGTTAATGTCAAGATTTCAATGGGATTGCGTGACGGAGACTGCTAATATAATATAAGAATTGAATTTATAAACAAATGTTGGGATTAAAAATCAAATAAAAACAAGAGAGGCAGAGAATCCTTGTATGAATAATATGAATTTGGTGACTGCCATTCGTCACCCTAGTTCTTATTTGACCGGTTTGAATAATTTGGTGACACATCTAACGGTTTTTTTACCGTTGTCATAACTAGATAGAAAAGACGACACTCCTAAGCACAACGGTTTTAGAAGACTTTCAACAACGGCTAAAAACCGTTGTCTATTAACTTTATTGTAGTAGTGATAGCTCATAAAGTAATATGATGTTATAGTTTGCTATTTGGAAAGCATATTTTGTGACTCATACCTTGAGTCGAGAACCTTGTCTTGGTCACATCTTAAATGGAGTAAGAATGCAGGATGCTGGAAAAACTACCGTCTCAGTCATTCGCTCTCTTGTATTTGAATTTGATCTCCCTTCCTATATAGTAGAGTAATTAAAATACCAATTTATAACTATTTTTTATTAACAAACCAAAGAAACATTCAGTTTTCTTTTCTAATGAAAAAATTGAATTAATCAAAAGATTCACATACAAGAACAGATCTAAATACACAAAAATTACAATTTCTTTATATACCAATAATCTACAACCCCAATTTTCATCTCTCTTTTTTTTCAATTCCCTTTTTTTTTTTCCCCTTTAATGACAATTTGAAAAATTGAGATTAAGAAGTTTTTCATATCGGTTTCTGATTTTTTTTGGTCACTTTTTATTATGTGCAAAACAAATTTTAGTTAGAGCTTTGATCTCTGTGTGTGTGTAAAGGAACTGGTGTTAGAGCTTGTGTCGTCCTTTTGTTATGTCTCGTTCATTTCTATGCAATTCTTGCATTAAATCAAAAGATAGAAAGGAAAATTTGAACCATGAAAAGAGAAAGAATGAAGTTCTGATCTTACAGCAGTTGATATGTGATTGGAATTTTTTGTTTGTTTTTATAAAACAGCTTCTTAAGATTTTGTTATTTATGAGTTTTAACTACTGATTTTCAGGATTTTTTTTGGGACATATTTCAGTGTAGTTAATGTCAAGATTTCAATGGGACTGCGTGACGGAGACTGTTAATATAATATAAGAATTAAATTTATAAACAAATGTTGGGATTAAAAATCAAATAAAAACAAGAGAGGCAGAGAATCCTTGTATGAATAATATGAATTTGGTGACTGCCATTCGTCACCCTAGTTCTTATTTGACCGGTTTGAATAATTTGGTGACACATCTAATCATGCATAATGGTTCTTTGTTTTGACAAGCTTTGACTAGGCTTCTTTGTTTGTGGAAAATTTTAAATTGATTAGGCTTACCCTTTGGGGGCGGTTATCTAGTGAGAACACCTATATGAGAATATTACATGTAAACACCGTTGGATCTAATCTAATGACTGCGTGAAAAGCAATTGTAAGTGAAACTATTGCACTAGAATGAGGCCTTCTTCTCTCTCCTCCCTCCAATCATTATAGGCATCTATTGGTTGATGGTTGTGCTCTGTTGGGTGTATATCGTCGGAGATGATTTCCTATGCAGTAGACGAGGTTATGGCATCCCAGTCAATATCTATGTGGGCATCTGTAGCGAATCGTCAGAATTTCTCAAAACCTTCGTTGGAAGCCACAGACATTGCCTGGCCATTCTTGTTGCCTCCTTTGTGGATGCTCAAAGTTTTGTAGATAGCATCCTTCTCAGTCATATGCAAATCCTCTGCTTTGTGCTTTCTTCTTTGGACACAAATTTTGTGCTTTTCTTTTTTGTAACGCGCTTTGTTAACTTGCTGCGTCAAATGAGCAAACTTATGCTATGTTCCGACATACTTTTCAGTCAAATAATGGACCAAAGGAGGAGTTGTGTTCCAATTTGTTCTTCATATCATTTATTTCTAGAGCGGGATCATTGGAGTCCCCCTCGCTTGCAGAGGAGGTTGGAAGAGGAAGTGTTGGTGGAGGGGACCTTGGATACTCGGGGGCATATTTTCATGACCCATCGGAGTCCCCCCTGATTCGCATTGGCGCTTGAATCGGCGGGCATGTTGAATAAATTTCAGATTTGGGGATTCGGCTGAAAATTCAAATTTCAAACGAAAAGTCGATGCACACCAATTGGGGGATTTCACTCATCTTTTAAAAAAGCAAGTAGGTTGGTTCCCTTTTAAGGACTTCAGATCACCTATACCCAAATTGCATGTGCCCTCTCTTATCCATAACAAATATAACAAGATCTGGTTTCTGGAATATGAGAGGAAGTATATTAAGAGAAAGATATTATCAAGCAAATGCAATCATCAGAAAGTTTACATAGCATGAAATTCCAGAACAAATACCGTTGCTTCAGAAACTTGACACATTTCTTCAAAAAGAGCAGCTTCTTGTTTGTGACACCCACTAGTATCAACAATCATAAGATCGCAATTCTCCTTTGAGAATGTTTCCACACCTTCAACTGCAATTTTCACAGGGTCTGACTCCATATAGCTGCAGGGGCAACATACCAATAATCACTTGAATGCTAAAAGCATCAAATTCTTAGAAGAAAAATATATAAGGTAGTACAGATATAAAGAGGGATAGGCAGGAGGACACCAAGGATGGCTACCTTTTAATGTCCACCATGTTTTTCCTCACTCTTCCCAACCAGAAACTGTAGTTCTAACTCCAAAAACATCAAACTGTGATCCATACTGATGGAGTATGAGACCAAACTATAACCACTGTGATACTAATCCAACTACTACATTCCTCCTCCTTTCACTTCACCTATTAAAAAATAACTAATATCTAGAATTGAGATGTTTACTTAAACAAAAGAAAAATTCAACATTCTCAAATTCACAACTCTATAAGGATTGTAATTGTCCAAAGAAAGACACATAACCAGTAGAAAGAAAAAAGAGTACCTTCCATAAAATGGAATCTTAGCCATAATGGCATTCTGCTTCAACTGATCAAATGCACAGCTTGAAATGTATCTGCACACACCGGGGCAGGTTTCCAAGCATTTTTTTATATGATAATACGCATATTTTGTACACGTGGTTTTTCTAGACCCTGAATGTTTTAAGCAAATCAGATGAATTAATTAAAAATGTAAATGGAATAGATAAATCCAATTGAAGACCAACACAAAAGAAGCTATAAACACAGCATGCTTCAGCTGAAAGTACATTTTAAAGTCAAAGAAATTTCTTTCCAGTACATTAATCAATCGTTAAAACTCTTCAATTCTAACTTAATGACTAAAATTGTTGCACATAAGACATGTGAAATAATCAATCAACTTTCTGACCAAACAGAAAATTCCAATCAGTGTGAAATTAGCGAGCTTACCTTGTAAACCAGAAAACATGACTACACTTGGTTTCCCTTTCTTGGGAGTGAAAGATGGTTTCCCTGGATCCAGCATTTTTCAAAGTTCGTTAAACATAGCCTATAAAAAAGAAACACTTCATTAGAAAACATAGAAAACCAAGAGAGGAAAAAAAGAAAAAGAAAAAATGTATCCAAAAGACAGCTGTTATTAGTTATCTATCTGCATCTTTTGTCAGCCAAGGATCTAGTCAAAATAAAACCTTTTAGCATTCTCACAAGTCTAAAGCCCAATAGTATGTTTCGTTTAATGCAAACCTCGATGCACACATTGTAGGCCACACATGATAAACAATTGATGATCTACTTGATGTTTATCGCTATTTTCTTCAGAAAATTGAAATTAAGCTAAACCTTAGGGTGAACTTGTTTATGTCTATATGTCTCAAGTTCTCAATGTATCAAATTGAAAAATTTTATGAGATTTTCTATTTAAACCCCACACTTCTCTTAGTTGACCCCATGTTCTAAGTTCACCCCAACTTTTAATTTAAAATTTCACAATTTCTAAGAAAACCCCACTATCTTCCCAAACTACCCTTAAATACACCCCAAGTTGACAAAATAAGAAATAAATAAAAAATTCTATTCAAACCCCACAAGCTACCCTTAGAGGAGGAAGTATGTTCTGCAAGCTCTAATGCTAATTCATTAATTTTGAATAATCTCTAGAACATACAATGGTGTTGGAAACATGCTGAGGGTTCTCTAGTAGCACATGAATGGCGTCCACCAGAATCTGTGCCTGTTTGCTTGTTGTCCAACCTCAAAACTATTTGCATACGGGGATTCCACGAGAGGCTATACGAGATGGAGGTGGCAAAGTATTTACTGAAGCATGGCGAGGTTTTGACTAAGGTGATAATTTGTTATGCCAATGATTTGGGGTAGCAGAAGAGATAGAGGTTACAGCAGGAACTTTCGAAGTTCCCAAGGGGTTCAAAGACTTGCCAAGTTGAACTTTTGGAAATCAAGTCCTAGGTCTTATGATATATATATATATATGGAACCCCATTACAACATTTGTGAATAGGGTACAACGTGAATTTATTAGCAGTTTTGGAGGAATTGGCGTATGACCTTATTATATATAATCAGTTTTGCAAAGAAATTCACAAGATATGTTTATGGTATATGATCCGAAGAAAAAATAATTCAGGAAACAAAATAAAGATTTTGGACGAAAACTATTCAAACGCATAGACAAGTAAATCACCAAACTATGTGATTCTTGAACAATAAAATCTGCAACAGTTAATATTATTTAAGAAATATATAGGAACTGTGTATCAAGAACATCTCCAATATTAGAGACCCATATTTGGAGCCCTCGATTTCTAATAAACCATTGCAACCATGCATATATATGCACATAAAACAGATTTATGCCCTTATCGTTCTTAATATGAAGAGTGGTGGGGTGTGTAGGGTGTGTGGGGTGTGTAGGGTGTGTGGGGTGTGTGTATAGATGTACTAGGGTTAAGTATTAAGTTGGATGACCTTTTTTGTCTTTTTACACAATAATAAAACTTACAGCTTAATGATTTAAGTATTGGGGTGAACTAAGAGAAGTGTGGGGTGTAAATAGAAAATCTCAATTTTATTCCATTTTACCAGACAAGCGTGCAAATGCTACTAACCAACTTTCGTAAAATGCATGATTTTGATAAGCTCAATATAAGATTAAATAATTATGCCCCAAATTCAATACCAACGTAAACACCAAATTTATTCAAATTTTGTGAACTCTTATTACAAATTTTGATGTCGGTATACCTTGGGAAAATTTCAGAATTCAATAAATAGATTTGCAATTAAATTCAAATCAAATATGATAATTAATATCTTACAAATCAATAACTTACCAGTTTTAGGAATTCATAATTTACCTTATTTATGTTTTAGGTGCATAACTGGAACAAAAAATAAAAAATAAAAAAAAGTAAATATCAATAAATTGAAATAGGCATGTAATCTTATGTGGCGCAAAAGTCAAAGGACTTTGATCAACAACAATTTCTGCGTGGATTGCACCCAAAGTCTCTCCTCATAATTGGACTTATGCCAAATTTTCTATTTAATTAATAAATTTAATTTTAATATTTGCATTAACCAAGGGCATTTTTATGGTATTTTAAATGTTTCATCATTCTCTGCATTTTGCTTTATATATATAGATAGATATAGATGATTGAGTTGGCATTTTCGAAAGTCACATGATTCGAATTGTCTTCATATTGTTTAACTTTTTTTTATTTTTTTTATTTTTATCAAAGTGAGATAACTTCATTGAAACAACAATGTCAAAGTACAAAAGGAAAACTGGACTTTAGTAATGTAACAAGTGTGGCCTCATTAACCATTTCTTGGCCTCATTTTCTCTTTTCTTTACTTCGAAAGTCTTATCCATCTAATAAACTAACTTCAGAGTTTTGCCAAACCTAAGTGTTCTGGTGGATTACTTCTCCACCATTTCCCAAGCCGTTGGGTAATATTTCTTCAAAAATCGGCCATTAATTGATGCATCATGGACTCGACCATTTTGGTCGCTCAACTTATAGGCTCCTTTCCCTAAAACTTGGTTGATGAGGAATGGGCCTTCCCAAGTCGGAGACCACTTGCCAAACCTAGGATCCTTAAACCCAACAAGAAGGATGGTCTTCCACACCAAATCCCGAACTCCGAAACTTTTGGCCTTAGTTCTCTTGTCATACACTCAGGCCACCGTTTCCTTATGTGCCTTCAGCTTGTCTAAGTCATCCAACCTCACTTCATCAAGGTCATCCAACTCTTGCACATAGCATGGTTGTTCTCATCCTTACTCCACTCATCATGATGAGCCACCCTCAATGATCTCATTGATATCTCAAGAGGAAGGACGGCATCATGACCATATGTGAGTGCAAACGGTGTTGTTCCCGTATTAGACCTTTTTGAGATCCTATATGCCCATAAAGTATTACAGAGGAGGGAATGCCATTCTTTGAGATTATTCTTAATCATTTTTCCTAAGATTCCCTTTATAACTCTAGCCTCAGCTTGGCCATTTGATTGGGGATTATATGGAGTGGACTGAACCATTCTAACTCCCTAATTTCTCATGGCTGCTTAGACAGCCTTCCTCATGAAAGTCGTTCCTCGATCAGTCATGATGGACTCGGGTAGACCAAATCGGTGGATGATAGTCTTCTCAACGAATTCTAACACCTCGACCTGTGTTACTTTCTTTAGTGGGACTGCCTCAACCTACTTCATGAAGAAGTCGGTGGCCACCAAGATGTACTTGTGACCTTTGGATGACTTCGGGTGAATTTGACAGATCACATCCATCGTCCAACATTTGAAAGGCCAATAATAGCCATGCCTACTCAAAAGTCATCTCATCTTGATGCCGGCCTGATGAGCTCCGCATATGCCTTCATGAACTTCGGTCATGGCTATAAGTTATTCTTTCTTGCCCAAATACTTCATGAGTAAATCATCAGAGCCTATGCGGAAGATATCCCATCCCTTATTACAATGTCAGGCCCTTCGCCGAACTTGTTGGTTATGCGGCCCATTCGAGGACTTCAAATAAGACACGATGTCATGTCTCCAATCATCTGGTGCTATAGTCGGCACCATGACTTCTGTAGAAATTCTTCTTTCAAAGACGGAGGGAAGATATCGTTTCTCTACCTTGAAAAGCTCTTTAGAAAGCCCTTCGAAGATTTGAACTCCGGATGCTAATTGGGCCATGACATTGGCATGGGAATTGTGTTCTCTTGGTAGGTGAGTAAGTGTCACCTCATCAAAATCCTCGATCATTTGGTTGACCAAGGCGTGATAGTCGAGCAAAGCTTGGTTGGTCACCTTGTAGTCACTAGATAATTGTTTTAAGACCAACATTGAATTCCCCATAATCAACACATTATTCATTCTGAGCTATCTCATGATCTCCAACCCAATGATCAAGGCCTCATATTCATCTTGATTGTTGGAACAATCAAAGTCTAACTGGAATGAATAACGGGTTCGGAAACCTTGGGGTGATTCTATGATGATGGCTGCTCCACCCATTTTTGACGAGACTCGTTGAAATAGAGACGCCACAGAAATAAACTCAACGAGTTGACCGCAAAATAGTCCATGTCTTCTATTTTGACACAAGGGTGAGTGGCCAAGAAATTAGCCAAAGCTTGCCCCTTCACAGCCTGTTGCGACACGAACCGAAAAGTAAGCTCAGCCAAGGTCATCGTCCATTTTCCTATCTGACCTCTAATGCTTGGGTGAGTAAGCATGTACTTTATATATAAAGCCAAGCATAGTTTTTCTATCGGTGAATACTTCCTTTCGGTGGCTGTTAAAATCTTGATAAGGTAGTACACCCCTTGCTCCTTTTTATCATCGTTGTCTTGGGCTAAGAGATTTCCGAGAGAATTTTCCACAGCTGAAATATAAAGCTTCAAGGGTCGGCTTCGTTTTGGTCGAATGAGTATCGATGGTTTGGTCAAATATTCCTTGATGGAGTCAAAGGCCTTTTGGTGGACTTCCTCCCACCTAAATTGTTCTTCCTCTTTGAGTTTAAGCAAAGATGAGAAATGTTCGACCTTCCCAGCTAAATTGGCTATAAACCTCTGAAGGAAATTCATTTGGCCTAACAAGCTTTGCAACCATTTCTTATTTTTCGAGGGTGGAGCATCAATTATGGCCATAGATTTGTTTTTGTCGATCTCAACCCCCTTTGGTGCACTAAAAATCCCAAGAAGTTTCCAACCGAAACCCCAAAGACACTTTTTCGAATTCATCTTCAATTGATGTTTCCGCATTCTCTCAAAATCCGATCAAAGGTCACTCAAGTGACCTGGCCTTGACTCCGACTTCACGACTACATCGTGCATGTAAACTTCCAAGTTTCGACCGATCATGTCATGGAAGATAGCATTCATCGCCAGCTGATATGTGGCCCCGACATTCTTAAGACCGAAGAGCTTCACCACATACTTGGAGGTTCCAATAGAATAGAACATCTATATAAAATATAATTACACACATATATAAAATATAATATGCAATATATATAGTGCCCATAGCCATTTTAACACCCATGCCAAGTTCAAATATATATATATATATATATATATATATATATATATATATATATATTAAAGAAGACCTTGATTTTTGACTAGAATGTAAAAAAAAACCATCCTCTCTTCTATATCCAAGAGATGGGTTGTGTCCCAACCACAACATATCGAAGGTGGAGTTCAACAATGGCTTCCTCTACGTCAACCCCAATCTTTTCCTCTTTCTTTATTCCACTCTTATCTCTTTATAATTTATTTATATGTCATCTCTTGAAGAAGACCTTGATTCTTGACTAGAATGTAGAAATCCAAGTAGGCCAAAAGACTTGGCTGCTTTTCTTTATAATGTAGTTAGTGGGAATCCTACATCCTTTTGACCCCTTGGCTGACCCCAAGCCAAGTTTGTGGGTTTTGTCATTCAATTAATTTATTATTTGGTTATTGCTTTTATAAATAACAATATCCTTGTTTTGGCTAGGCCTTTGGGTTTCTCCTTGATTTGGTTTGAGATTGGTCCTCCTTGACTTGGTTTGAGATTGAAGACCACTTGACTTGGTTGGAATTGGAGACCACATCCAAACAATAATATATATATATATATATATATATATATATATATATATATATATATATAAGCTAGAGAGTGAACAAACTTTAGCCACAAAATCAGTCCAGCACACCCAATATTCCTCAGTAACTTGAAGACCCAATCAGCCATCCTCGCAACAGCAAACCTAACCACACCCCAATCTCAAATACCAACTAGGTCTGCTTGCCCGACCAACTCTCACACACCTCCAGCCAAAATCACATCCCAGACAACTTGACCTTTGCAAAAAGGCATTCGGGTAGTGAGACCATTCTATATTTTTCTTGTCTTGGCCTATTAGAATTGGGTTCTGCCTCTACTTGGAGTTAGGTTCCACCTTGACCTCGGATTGGATTTTAGACCACACCCAAACAGTGTGTTGAGAAGTTTCTGGTGGGAGAGGTGGTTGGGCAAGATGGTGTGAGGGTGGGTATGGAGGATGGGGCTACCGAGGGAAAGAGAGAAAAAAAAGAAAAAGGAACTGATAGGGAGGAGGAAGGGCCTGCCAAATTCCGACGAAGTAAGGGAGGTGAGAGAAAAATGGGATATAGGTTTTCTTTTAAATTTTGTATCTATCAAAATTTTTAATTTTTAAATATTGTGTCTTAATATTTAATTACACCTAAGCTAAAAAAGTAGACCCCACATTTGCGACATCATCACTTAATAGAAGATCAAACAGTCAAACTAAAGGAATGTGTAAATTGGTCGAATGTTAAAATGTTAGGGTGTAAATTGACAAAGTTGAAACTCCATGGCCTATTTCAAGAATGACCCCAAACTTTCAGGGTGTAAAATGATGTTAGCCCTTTAATTTACTAAATTGTGATTAACTCTAGACTTTATTTGAACGATCGAATGATGAGATTTGATTGATTATGTAATAACCTCAAATTTGGGATTTTGTTGGTATTACTGTTTCGAAAAATCATACAAGGTTTATTAAAATGTATGGGCATTTTAAGAAGTTGGTTTGATGTCGAAATAATGGATTTAAAAGGGTTTAAACTCAATTTGGACTAAAATGCCCTTACGTTTAATTGAATGATTTTTCAATGGACATATAAGGAATTGAAGTGAGAAAACTATGATTAATGGATGGAAAAATAGTTTAAGTTGCTATGAGCATGTAGTAATTTTAGGAGATTTTCTCGGAGCTAGGAGGAATTTTCAAGGAATTCTTGAAGTTGGACCAATGAAGAGGTGACACGTGGAGGAGGAAAATAAAATAAGGGAAATTTGCATAAATACCACCTAAACTTTTAATTTTTATTTTTAACCACCTGAACTTTATAAAGTGTTGCAATCCACAACCTACGTCTAACTCCGTTAAAATTTCCATTAAGTTTAAGGGTATTTTTGTCATTTAACTATAACAAAGAATAATTATATAAAAAAACAGATTTTAAAAAAAAGTTAACCTAATTACAGCGCCTTCACCCTACCCCTACTCATACTTTCCAACTTTTCCAACATCAATTCATTCCACTACAAAAAAACCTACCCTCCCAAAACACACCCTCTGCACACACTACTACATTTTTTAGTTTGCGCGACGAAAGTTTGGGCGACGAACACATATGCGTTGCAATAGGATGTTTTGCTCGACGAAAAAATGTATGCGTCGCACAAACTTCCATGGATAATAATTGTATATTTTTTTAATTTTCGCGACTAAAACATTTGTCGCGCTAGTATACTTTGCACGACAAATCACCCTAGCGTCGCCCGAAAATAAGGAAAAAAACCCCAGGAAAGTTGCATTTGGAGGCAAAACTTGCGCGACGCTATATTCATCGCACAAATATATTTAGCGCGACCAAAAACGTTTCACAAGAGCTAAAAAAACCGCGGGAAAACAAACAGTGGTTCAGCTCTTTTCGCGCCAAACTTTTGCGCCACAATGGGCCTATTAGTCGCGTAAGGTGGATGTCGGCGCTGCATGCGTGTCAAAGTAGGGTTTTGCGTGACGACACAGTGCATTTGCGCGACTAAACTTTGCGGTACGAATATAAGCTGGTCGTCGCGCGAAGACGTGAGGTCGGCACATCTTTGCGCGTCGTTAAATTGGATTTTGCGCGACGGAATAGGCCTTTTGCGTGACTAAGTTATTTTTTGCTTTGCGCGACGGAAGAGGCCTATTCGTCGAGCAAAATGCATCGTCTTTAACAGATACAGTTTCAGCCATTGCATAGGCAAACTAAAAAAAACAGTTTTGCCTCTGCTTCTGCCCCTCTCTCTCTCTGTCTTCTCAACCTGCAACTTTCAACCAAAGAGATTGAATTTCATTTCCTGCCTCTGCTACGTGCATTGGGTAAGTTTTTTTTATCGTTAGTGTAAAAGTATTATTGTAAATTCGTATTAACATCGTTAATTTCGTTGTGTATAGGATATTATATGTAAATAACGCTTGGAACTGGACATATTGAAGAAGGTATTTTATTTGTTTTATGTTTATTTAAAATATAAATTTAATTTCTTTATATATTGTTTTTGTGAAATTATATTTTTATTATGTTGTTAAATTATGCACGTTGATTAACTTCGTACATTGTTTTTTTGTAAAGCTTAGTTCCCGTTCGAGGTTAGTTGGATGTCGCGCATGGATGCGTAAAGTATGACTGCGGTCCAATTAATTCTTGAATTGTCCCATATTTTGGACAGTTTGGAAATGCATAGTCGTGTCACGTGGTTTACAGCTACAGGATTAGGTTTCGATTGTGGAGATTTCGGTGTCATCTCGGTACGTTCTTCGGGTGGTACGTAAGCATTTTATATCCACGGTCCACCTCAAGAACTGTACCGAGATGCTGCCGAAATTCATCCACGTCGAAATCTAATCTCATGTAGCTGTAAATTACGTGACATGACTATGCATTTCTGAATGGGATAGGGCCCTTACCGGAGGCATAAGGTGATGTTATGATTTTGTAAGAATACAACATGATTGTTGTATTGTGATTATGGTTCCAGGAATTATGAGCAGAAGGTGGATACAGGACCCTAACAGGTGCGCAGACAAATACTTGGATGGAATCGAAGAATTTATTCACTTTGCACGGTCACACAACCCAGGTGCAACTAGAATTTGGTGTCCTAGTAGGAAGTGTAACAACATGTTGTGAGAGACAATTGAAACTGTTCGATTTCATTTAGTAAGGAATGAAATGATTGAGACATACATCACTTGGAACCATCACGGGGAACAATTAGACATTGCTTCGTCTTCAAGGGCCACAAGAGTGGACAATGTTGAACATATTATGGATCCTAATGAACAAGTCATGAATATTATAAATGATGCTTTTCCATTTGCATCGACCAGCAGCAATCAGCAAGGGGAAGATGACGTGCCTACACCAACGGATAGTGCAAAGTTCGAACAGCAGGAAAAACTATTAAGAAATGCCAACCAAGAGTTATATCCAGGGTGCGAGAGCTTTTCCGTTCTAACGGTGATTGTGGAGCTAATGCATGGAAAAATAAAGTATTGTATGTCGAACCTGTGTTTCGATTACTTTTTGGGGGTTTTCAAGAGAATACTTCCGACGGACAGGCGCAGAAGATGTTGAGTGGTTTTGGATTGGGTTATGAAAAAATCCACGCTTGCAAAAATAATTGCATGTTATTCTACAAAGAGTATGAAACGTTGGATACATGCCCTATATGCAATGAGTCGAGGTTCAAACAGACCTCTCAAAATAGAATGACTAAGATTCCACAAAAAGTCATGCATTATCTGCCCCTGAAACCAAGATTGCAGCGATTGTATATGTCGACGCATACTGCCACTGACATGAGATGGGATAAGGAAAAACGGGTAAACGACGATGAGATGCGGCATCCTGCAGATGGGGAGGCATGGAAAGAGTTCGATCGAACGTTCCCCGAGTTTGCTGCTGATCCCCGAAATGTTAGGTTGGGACTTGCCACTGACGGATTCAATCCGTACGGGGTTCTAAACCAACACCACAGTACTTGGCCGATTTTCATATTCCCATATAATTTGCCGCCTTGGAAATGCATGAAAAAATAGTACATGATGATGACTGTTTTGATAATTGAGGATCCTGGCAGGTCAATCGATATGTATTTAAGGCCGTTGGTTGGATTTATGGACAAACGATGTGCGCACGTACAATAAATCCACTAGGAAGATGTTCACTTTGCGGGCGGCAGTTATGTGGACTATGAATGATTTTCCTGCATATGCAATGGTTTCGAGTGGAACACAAAGGGTTATATGGCATGCCATGTATGCAAGGAAGATGTAACTTCTGGTTGGCACGCTGAAAATATTTGTTACCTTGGGCATCAAAGATGGTTGCCATGGGACCACGAGTGGCGGGAAAAGGATAAAGAGTTCGACGGGAACAAAGAGCGTCGTGTAAGACTTAGAGAATCGTCCGGTGATCAGATCTTGGAACAGCTTAACCGTTTGGATTTTGCTCTGTTCGGGAAAACAGTAAGTCGGATCAGACCTTCTACACATTTGAACTGGACGCACAAGTCTATGTTCTATGAGCTCCCATATTGGTCGAAACTAAAATTGAGGCACAATCTGGACGTTATGCATGTTGAGAAAAATGTCTTCGACACATTGATGGGGACGATTCTAGATATCGAGGATAAGTCAAAGGACACGATCAAAGCTCATCTTGATCTAGAAAGAATGAGCATACAAAGGGGTTTATGGATGAAAAGGGGCAATGAGAAAGCTAGAAGGGATCTTGCATTTTTTTCCATGAAACCGAATGACAAAAAAGAGTTTCTACAATTTGTATTGTCTCTAAAGTTTTCTAACAGGGATGCTTCTAATATCGCACGTTGCGTGAATGTTGACGGAGGTAAATTTACTGGACTCAAGAGCCATGACTGCCATGTGTTTATGCAACGCCTACTTTCCGTGGGGATTCGACACCTATTGCCAGAAGATGTAGTCAAGCCAATCATATTGTTGTCCAGATATTTTTCCCAACAGACGGCAAAAACGTTGCGAAAGACATACATTGATCAGTTGCGCCATGACATTGTCCAAGTCCTATGCAAGTTTGAGATGATATTCCCTCCAGCTTTCTTCACAAGTATGATTCACGTGATGGTTCACTTGCCAGAAGAAGCATTGTTTGCTGGTCCAGTCAACTATCGCTGGATGTATCCAATAGAAAGGTATATAATCCTCATCATTTCTGTATGCATCATTATCCCATGCTTGCTACTTGCTAATTTGCATCTTTTCATTTTAATTTGGCAGGCTTCTCGGAGAGCTGAAAAGAAGCGTACGTAATAGAGCGAAGCCCGAAGGATCAATTGTAGAGGTTTGGGTTCAATATGAGGCGCTTACTTTCTGTGGAATATATTTAAAAGATGTGGAAATGACTTTCAATTGACCTCAACACAATAATGACGGAGGTGTGAGAAATGAGCAACTTTCTGTTTTTGCCCAAAGCGCACAACCCTTTGGAGATCCTGTATGAGGAGAGTCGTTTTCCAGAAATGACATGGAGGTAGCTCATTGGTTCGTATTGAACAATTGTGATGAGATAATGGCATACTGAGATGAGCATGAAGAGATGATGAAGCGAGAACATCCATCACATTTGTATTCCAAGAAACACCGTGAATTGTTTCCAAAATGGTTTTTGGAATTTGTAAGTTATAAGTGTTTTGTAATTGACATATATATTGTAGTATTTAATTTTCTCAAACTAACATGTGAATGTTTTTGTATAATATTAGGTGAATAAGTTGAAATCAGATAATTCCCTCACTTACAGTGAAGAGTTATATAACTTGGCATTCGGCCCAATTCTGGCTGAATTGTTCTTGGGTTGCCATGTTAACAGCGTCAAGTTTTTGGGGACTGCACGAGATGACAAGTTGTGTACGCAAAACAACGGTGTCCATGTTCCAGGTGGAGGCGAAAGTACGGACATTGATTTCTATGGCAAACTCACAATTGTCATGCAATTGCTTTACAAAGACCGATACCAAGTGATCATGTTTAAGTGTCGATGGTTTGATATGAACCCAAATAGGCAGGGAAGTATTAAAATTGATCATGGGTTACTATCTGTGAACATGAACATAACTTGGTATGATGACGACCCTTACATTTTGGCAAAGATTGCAAAATAGATTGTCTATCTAGATGACCCTAAAGCAGGGAGCAGGTGGAAAGTTGTTCAGCAGATGGATCAGAGGAACATGTATGCTATACCAGAACTAGACCGATCTGTCAACGACGTCGACGTCACTGACCAACGTTTAGAATCTTGCATGGAACATGATGCAGAAACGCTTCGAGATACAAATGTTGTTCAGGACCGTTTTCAACTTGAAGGAGTGTCTTCAAGAGAAATACCGATTCAGTCAATTACAATTGACCTCGGTGATCTTCCTAGATACGATGTTGCAGTGGGCCCAAACAATGACGATGATGTAGTTATGGAGGAGGAGGAGGAGGAGGAGGAGGAGGAGGATGATTGGGAGACTGAAAGTGATGATAGCGACGATAACGAAGGTTATTATAGTTCAGATTATGAATAATGCAATTTATTTGTGACTTACTATGTTTTAGTAAATGTAATTTTTTGTAATGTAATTATGTTAGTGTAAATATATTGGCAACTATGCTTTTTTTGAATATATGTATTTGTTATATCTAACTTCCATTTATATATATGTGGAGAAATAAAATAGAGTTAAATACATTTGGCTATACTTACTGAGAAGTTTAATGTAAAGAGCAATAAAATCAAGTCATTCATACTTTTTAATTAAAAAGCATAAACATTTAATTATGGCGTAAATGCAAATTATTAAAAAAGTACAAATGAATCTCGTGAATTTTAGAAATATAGTAAAATAAAAATATATATAACAAAAAAAAGCATAAACATTTTCAAATAATAGAAAAAAACATTGCGCGACGAATAATTTATTGGCGTTGCTCAAGGACATTTTGCGCGACGAGATGTGTCGTCTCGCAAGGGGTATCCCAAAAAAATATGCAAAAAAATCTTCAAAATAGAAATAACCTTGCGTGGCGAGTAAGGACAAATTCGTCGCTCATATATTGTGTGTGCGACATGTTGTGAAATGGCTCACATTTAAGGATGCAGGTGTCTCAGGATGCGACCGGTCACAAGGAAAAGCGACCGGTCGTTTTTGCACAAATTTGAAAAGCTGGAGAAATGGTATCCACGACCGGTCGCAATGTATCCGCGACCGGTCGCAATGTATCCGCGACCGGTCGTAATGTATCCGCGACCGGTCGTGCTGATTATTTCCTACGTGTTTTCAACTACTTTTACGGTGGCTATCGCTTTCCACAAGATTGCAGGGGATTAATGGGTCACTTCTGAGTTAAAAGAAGGTGGACTACCTGCTGGATAGTTGGGAGAGCACTTATTGCCAATTGGTTGACTTGCTTCAAAGAATTCCCTCTCCATTTTCTAGTTTAGTGGGAGGTGGCTGAAGTGGGATTATATTACTTACTTGTTCTAACCTTTAGTCTAAGTGGGTGACTAAAGGAAGGAACATGGAGGACAAGTTGATACCTTATCTCTTGTCCATTGGTTTGTGTAGGTAATGGGGATGAAGCAAGACATTATAAGATGAGAAAGCAAGTTGAAGACAAGGTGTGGCTTAGTTCACCAATGTGATTAGGTTCACCCAAGGGTGGCTTGGTTCACCAAGGGGTGACTTAGTTCACCAAGGGAGTGCTCTTTATTCCTCAAGGGGTGTGGTTAATCTCAGGTGGTCAAGTAGCTGGGAGCTATTGTGTTCCAATGGAGGTTATCTCACCAAGGTGTGGTTAAGTTCATCAAGGGATGGTCTTTATTCTCCAAACGGTGATTAAGTTCACAAAGGGTGAGGGTAATTGTAATACCATCAAGGGTGTTTTAATCATCAAGGGAGGAAATGTTGTAGCCATGAGAGTCTAGACACCAAAGGGGGGAAACACCAAGGGTAGTGAGAGTGTTCACAAGTGCATCAAAGTGTTGAGCAAAGGGTGTGAGAGAAAAGAGAGCTTGGGGAGAGAATAGAGTTCTAAGGGGGTTTTCTGTGTAAAACCAAAGTTGTAACTTATTCTTTCATGAAGTGAATTTCTCAAGGGGATCACCAAGAAAATGTAGGCAATTGCTGAATCTCTATAAATTCTTGTGTCACTTTGTGCTTGGTTGGTTTCTCAAGTGTGTGAGTGTGTGATTCATCCATTATTGTGTTTGTCACAAAGTCCATCAACAACAAGATCATTAAGGGAGGGTGAGTTGAGTTTTGTGCTCAATTCACAACACGACGAATAACACAACCTCGTCGCCCAAAGTCGTTAAAAAATTAAATAATATAAATAAATTGTTATTTTCAATTTCAGTATGACTTTGCGCGACGCAGTAATATAACTCTTTGACAATGTTCGTCACGCAAAGTCTTCACAAAATAAATTTAAGAAATTAAACGGAGTATCCATTACTGTAAATATTTTAAAACAAACATCAAATTCAATCATTGTATTCATATCGGGTCAAGGTGTGTAGACGTAAAAAATCTTCAAAATTGGAGTTAAAATAACCATTAAATTGTGATTTTTCGTTTATAACCGTCGAAAATTTTGGTCCCGTTACATCATCTATGAATGTATATATTTTCCAATTTTTGGCGTGTACGATCTCTAAGTATAAACAAACAAGTCTGCCGGTTGGATCGTTGAAACTACTTTCGTAGAATGCGTATGTCATCAAAACAATATATTCAAAAAAATGAAGAGTTTTTGTATACGTTTGTTAAATATAACATACGATTTTGTGGTATCCACTAGTGTAAATATTTTTAAATGACGATCAAATTCAGTCATTGTATTCATATACAATAAAGGAGTGTACCCGTAAAAAATCATCAAAATCGGAGTTAAATAAACCGTTAAATTGTGATTTTTAGTTTATAACCGTAGAAAATTTTGGTCATGTTACATCATCTATGAATGTATATTTTTTTTAATTTTTGGCGTGTACGATCTCTAAGTATAAACAAACAAGTTTGATGGTTGGATCGGTGAAACTAGTATCGTAGAATGCCTAGCCCCATTAAAACAATATATTCACTAACATTTCCATGCTTTTATATCGGTAACTTTTCATAACTTTAAACACGACTTGCGCGACGAACTTATCACTATTCCGTCGCGCAATGTTACAATTCTCCAGGGTTTAGGGTTTAGGGTTTAGAGTGGCGCGATGAAGGAAATTTATTTCGTCGCGCAAGTCCTCGAAATTTTGGCAGTTCATATCCCTTCTATTGTCTTTGAGCGACGCCGTATATTTTCTCCGTCGCTCAAAGTGTAATATTTTAACGTTGCACGACAGTTTTTGTATTCGTCGCGCAAGTCCGCAAACATTTTGTGAAAAAAAACACGCAGTTTTGTTCTGTCTTCAACCTCTCTCATCCTTCCAACCCCAAACCCCTCAACCCCTCTCTCTCTCTCTCTCTCTCCTTCGAACCCTAAAAGTCGCAGCCGCTCTCTCTCCTTCATTCCTCTCTGTCCCTCTCTCCTCCGTCCCCACTCATCCCTTTCAGTCCCTCTCTCCTCCGTCCCCTCTCATCCCTCTCCATCCCTCGCTCCGCGGTCATTTTCAGCGGGCCGATTATGTGGTATTTTTTTTTATACTAAGTTCAAAATTATTACACATTTCTTACTAATGTTTATTTAATTTTTTATATTTCATTTGAATTTCAACTAATACGTTTTATTTTTTGTATAACAGAAGATGGCCAAAGCAAATAAGGGCAATAGGGCGAAGAAGACTCTTCTCCACCATTCAGGTTCCAGGCCCTTCTCCTATAGGATGGAGGCGCGGCAGCGGGTAATAATAAAGTCGTTTTTATTTAATTTTTAATATGTCATTAATATTAATTTTTTTTTTCGTACTAACATTTTTTTTCTCTTGTTCAATTTAGGGGGGGTCCAAATTCCCAGAAATTGACGTCTTTGGCGACGTTTATGTTCGACCTGGGAATGAGTTGGTGGAGTCCCTTCATGTAAGTAGCCTTTAATTTTAATTATTATCTTACGCGTTCAAGTTTCATGGTTATTATATGAATGTTTTAATTAATATTTTATGTTATGTTAAACAGACGACCATGATGGAGAAGAGCCAGTTGGTTCTTCAGGAGTCCGCCTCCCAGCTTCCTCCCGATACACCGCTCGAGTCCGTGGCTCCTCTGCGAGGTTTCAGATCTTGACGGAAGCCTTGGATCAGACTCTCGGGAGGCGGCCAGGGACATACTGTCGAGGGATGGGGAATGCCCGGCGGCGGGAACCTAGACCCCGTTCATCGTCGCAGTCAAACAGTGCTTTGATAACAAAGTTGGACCAGCTTGAAGCCCGGATGTCCCAAATGGATCAGTTTCTACAGTCCATCGCCCAGTCCGGGATTCCCGTACCGTCTTTTGTTCCCCCGTCCACCTCTGAGCCCATCCAAATCGAGCATGGCCACCAAACCTCTGCCCTTGTCTACAATGTCCAGACCTCCGAGCTGCATTTGCCAGACGACCAAGTAGATTTTCAAACAATGTTTGATTAGTTTTTTACTCTCTTAATTACATTTTAAACATTTCTCTTGTACTATACATTTATATTATGTTATAACAAAAATGTTCTCTTCATTACATTTTTTTTTATTGTAATTTCATTTAATTATAAATAAATAAAAACCACAATTTTATTTTCACCAAAAAAAAAATTTAATTACTATTTTTTGCGCGACGAAAAATATTCATCGCGCAAAATCATTTTTACAAAATACAAAACCGCAAAACTAAATTTTAAAACAATATATTTTAGGTTTGCGCGACGAAATGTTTCGTCTCCCTAATGGCAATGCGACGAATAAATTTCATCACGCAAGTATTTGAGACACTACTCTTCTCTCCTCCCTTCATATTTGCGCGACGAAGTTAAATCGTCCCACTGTGTTCTTGTGACGACTGACTTTTCATCACGCGAAATATGCCGTCCCTGAACTGTTGGTGCAACGAAGTACTTTGCGCAACGATAAAAAGAAAATCTGTCGCGCAAAGTCTTTCTTCACCATCATAGCGCGATGACATATCTGTCGCGCTGTTATTTGTGCGACTGCTCTGAGCTTTGCGCGACCAATTCTTCTTCGTCGTACAAACTGTAAAATGTAGTAGTGACATACCATACTCTATATTCATCTTTGTCTCTTGGCATCTCTTGTGTGGGTTGTTGAAATTGAGTAGCATACTAAGGACTGAAATAACTAATATGGACAATAACTTCAAATACGCTGGAGAGCCACCAAATTACGATAAGCTTCGACAATTACCTATTTATACCTTTTAGATTGTCAGTAATTATTTGGTAAGTGTGTGGTGATTGATACGTTTGAGTTTTTAACGTTTTATGGTCAATAGTGGTTCTAAATTTATGTGTTTTTTTTGAATTTCTTAATTGTTTAACTTTACTGTAACTTTAAATTTTTTATTGATGTTTAATCTTGTAGTTTGCTTTGTCTATTATGATATTTTGCTTAACAATTAGATTTGCATCGAGTGTCTCTGGGGCTATGTCGAATATGTCACATTTTCACGTTTATATTTTATGCTGTGACTCACACATCACAAATAGTGCAAGCCATGAAATGAATGCAGGAAGGCTTTGGCAAAAAAAAGAAAGGAAGGCAACAAAATCAATGGACCATTGCAATCTGATATGATATTTGGTGGAATAAAGACAATGGAGTAGAGATAAGAGAGAGAGATATGGAGGTTAGCTTTATTTTTTTGTATTTTTAATTCTTTTTTTATATATAATTATTCTTTGTTATAGTTAATTGACAAAAATACCCTTAAACTTAATGGAAATTTTAACAGAGTTAGACGTAGGTGGTGGATTGCAACACTTTACAAAGTTCAGGTGGTTAAAAATAAAAATTAAAAGTTTAGATGGTAATGATGCACATGCTTGAAAGTTCAGGTGATATTTGTGCAAATTTCTCATAAAATAAAATAAAAAGTTACTGTTTGATACTGTTCACACGTGGGTTACTTTTCTCCTTTTCTTCCGCTCCGCGCGTCTTCATCTTCTTACTCTCTCATTTTTGCAACGAAGAACAAAAAAAGAACAAAAACTTTGGAAATTCATATCTTTCGTTCTAGGGCTCGGATTGTTGAACCATTTTCACTGACGTGATCGTGAGAACGAGCTCTACAATCTAAGGTAAATTTTGACGCCTTTCTTAAAAATTTCGAAATTGCTCAAATAGTGAATTTTTAATTGTTTAAGTTGCAATTTCATATTTTGAGGTTAGGTTAATGTCCTCGACATCCTGAGCACGGTGGTGTGCTCGAAATTGCGAGATTTTGTTGTTGGCCTGATTCAAAGAGTCGCAAATTCTGGACCGTTGGATCATGTCCAATTTTATATATGTTGTAGCTGGTGTTGTTGTGAGTCTGTAAGTTTAGATTGATCAGAGATCGTATATCCCTATATGAAGTTATTGTGTTTTGAAGTTAAGGCGAGCGATGGCCATACCATTGTACGATCAAGAATAATCCGACCATTGAATTGGGCTCAAATTGATGTAGGGTGATGTCGGGACTATTTAGAGTCTGTTGGTGTGATCGGATTGGAAATATGAGGCCATGGGCCTGAGGCGGATTTTTGGAGTGTCGGTTGGACATGTGGGAACCCAAATAGTGACTTTTTGACAATGGGTGTCATTGGTCCTGATTTAACGTTGACAGTATGTACGTCACAGTTTTGGAGTTGTTTAGACGAAATTTAAATACTTTGGACCCCGAGTTGGTCAAAAGGACATTTTCATCATTTGGACGTGGAATCTTTGATTTGCATGAAATTATATGCATTCCAACCTAGAAATCATAAAATAAGAATACAATGCGTACACATATTGTCTGACAAAAAAAGAAGCAATAGTATTTCAATATTAATTGTAAGTAGGGATGATAAAAGACTGAAAGTAAGTTGGTGTGTAAAGCTAAACGACATGCAAGGTTATAGAGGATTCCTCTTCCAGTCCAAAAATCAACATGACTATACAAGAGCACAAGCCACAGAAATCATCTGCTTTCTTCCATTGGAGACAAAGTCAATACTTTCTTTTATTTTTTATTTTTTTTCCGAAATGGACCAAGTCAATAATCACCACAAAATCCAAATCGGAAACCAACATGGAGACTGTAACCGGGCCCACTAGACGGACTTCAAAGTCAACAAGTTGATGCATAAAGCACCGCAATAAAATCTTGGTTACAAGTTACAACCGAGTGAGCAACAGATGCAACTCTATAAAATATTTTGATAAGCGTTAGAATCCAAATTGTTAGCACTGGCTCTCAATCACGTGGATTTTAGTATAAATCTATAGGTGAAATTACTTCTATATATAAAAGCATAGTTAGTAAAATACGGGATATAAAAAATATTTACACATATTATCTAACCCAAAAAAAAAAGGAATATAGAGTATTTCAATATTAATTATTCAAAATTTTAAAGTATAGTGTTTTTACTTAATAATATATGTGCAAAGATATGTGTATAATACATGAAGTTTACTTGTATTATTTAAATTTTTTGTAAAAATATATATATATTAAATGTGAATAATTTGTAAATATGTGTATAATACAATCACTATATGCAAATTTTCTAACTAAATTTCAAAGGATTATCCACACCACTAAGGAGATCATCACATTAATTTTTTGGAAAATGAAATTCTCAATCTCTGGATTACGCATCAAAAGAGTATGAACATGATTACAATTAACAAGTCTTTAACTTGGTTTTTCACTTTTTTTTTTCTTTTGATAGCGATTAGGTTGTGCCCCTTATAGATACCTTACCTAATTGAAAAAAAGTTAATTTAAGGAAGTTAGAAAAATAAAAATTAAATAAAGAGGTCCGATGTCATACTACACTTTTCCTTTTTGGTTAGGGTGAAGCATATAAATTATAATTGATATGCAAGGTTGTTATTGAAGGAAGTTGAGGTTCCACCTCAAAATCAACTGGCAGTGGAGGGAGTAGCCTAACTCCTTAGGGCACTTCCACCGTGCAGCCCTTGCTAAGGCAGGAGGGGGCCCAAGCCCCTTTTCAAGGTTCTAGCAGGCTTAAGCTGCCCGGGCAGCTCATGGGCTCCACAAGCCTAGGCAGGCCCGAAGGCAAGAATAGCCTAGGCTGTTGCCTGGGTTTGTTGACGTTAGCGATGACGTCAGCAATGAAAAAAAATCTAAAAAAATACTAAAAATTTTAGAATTTTTTAAATAAATACTTAGTCATATTCTTCACTTCCCACACCAAAACTCTATACAAATTCCTCTGTTCATATCTCATGTGAATAGTGGTGGCATGGCAATGGGCAACAACGCCACAAGCCTTTTGCAATCGCTGCCACTATTCATGTGAATAGTAACAGCCATTGCCCTTTGCCATGGCAAATTGGTGGAAGTGCTCTTATAAACTCAAGTTTGGTCCCTTAACTTTTCAACGTGGGACAAATACTCTCAACAGTTATATAATATAAGGAGCATTATGTGAACTTAAATCCAAGATTATGGAGCTCTTTGGTTCGAAATTTCCTCAGCATCTTTGTGTCTGAGGTCGGACCAAACATCCAATCCAACATTATGGAGAATTCCTCTTCCAACCTTGAAATCAACATGAACAGATACGTGCATATGATATAATGGGAATACTAGACTACAGAAATCATCTGCTTTCTTCGATTGGGCCATGAGCTATGACTAATTGATCTTGACCAAGTCAACACTCATCCAAAAATCCAAGTAGGTAGGAAACCGTGTAGACTGTAGCCGAGCCCACTACACAAGATAGAGCAAACTTTAATAACACAAGTTAATCCATAAAGCAACATCACAATTTCCACAATGTTCATGGTCTCTCAATCCGACATATCAATATCCCATTGCAAAAAAAAAGTGTAGAGCTTGCTTCTTTTGGTTGTTAAATATCTAAAAATTCGAGTTTAATTGGGTTTAACTTGGAATAAAATGCACTGAGAATTTCTGGATTAAAATATGGTGGTTGGGAAGTAAGCCAAAAGTACTGCATGCATGATTCAAGTTGATATTGCACTAGTGTATTAAACCCGCTCATTTTTTTTCGGAGCAACAAAACCTACAATTAATATGTTCTTTTTATTATGGATAAACGCTTAATATTACACATAATAAGTTTAGTAAGAATCAATTGAGAACTTGAGATATGGTCGAGTATAATTAGTCTCGTTGACCAATAAGAACCAATCAAGCCTTCTAAATTCAATTTCTAGCATACACTCATTCCACAAAAACAAAAGAACAAAAAAAAAACACATAATTTTATAGCAAGCGGCAACGGAATGAAAAATACAAACAATTCAAACTAATGTGCTAGCTATAGTAGGGTAGTTAGGAACTAATGGTTTTCCACCTTGGTTCTTGTAGTTTCAGCAGTTTGAGTCTTGTATTTTAGACGGAATTGAAAAAGAAAATTTGACCGACTTGAATTGCAAAATATTTAATTTAAACAATAATGATAAAATTGATATAATCCTAAGATTGATGTTTAAAAGTTGCTTTTTAAGATCAAATATATATGTATAATCATGAAATATATGATTCCTCACTCTTCCATTTGTATGATTTGTATGATTTGTTCAATTCAAAAAAGAAAAGAAAAGAAAGACCTTTAAGCCAACCATGAATCTCGTGGAGGCCTTTTTGCAGGAACATCATTATTATTTTTGTTCTATCCCACTTTCCTGGTTACTACTACAAGATTAGTTATTGGTAAAAGACTTCAAGCCATCAGCGACGACAAAGATTTAATCAAAATAAAGTGGTGTCCTTTTCCAAATCCAATTAAAGACATTTTCATCATTTGGACGCAGAATCTTTGAGTTGCCCGAAATTACCTGCTTTCCAACCCAAAAATTATAAAATAAGAATACAATGCGTACACATATTATTGTCTGACAAAAAAGGAAGCAATAGTATTTCAATATTAATTGTAAGTAGAGATGATAAAAGACTGAAAGTAAGTTGGTGCGTAAAGCTAAATGACATGAAAGGTTGTTATATAATGTGAACTTGAATCCGAGATTATGGAGCTTTTTGGTTCGAAATTTCATCAACATATCTCTTCACGTTCAATCCAAGACTATAGAGGATTCCTCTTCCAACCCAGAAATCAGCATGACTATACAACAGCACAGGCCACAGAAATCATTCCTTCTACTGGAGACCAAGTCAAAACTTCTTTTTTTTTTTTTTTTTTTTTTTTTTGTGAAATGGACCAAGTCAATACTCACCACAAAATCCAAGTTGGAAACCAAAATGTAGACTGTAGTCGGGCCCACTAGACAGACTTCAAAGTCAACAAGTCAATGCATAAAGCACCGCAATAAAATCATGGTTACAACCGAGTTGGGCAACATATGCAACTCCATAAAATATTTTGACAGGCCTTAAAATCCAAATTGTTAGCACTGGCTCTCAATCACGTGGATTTTAGTATAAATCTATAGGTGAAATTACTTCCATATTTAAAAGCATAGTTAGTACAATACGGGATATAAAAAATATCTACACATATTATCTAACCAAAAAAAAAACAGAAGGAATATAGAGTATTTCAATATTAATTATTCAAAATTTAAAGTATAGTGTTTTTACTTAATAATATGTGCAAAGATATGTGTATAATACATAAAGTTTACTTGTATTATCTAAAAAATTTGTAAAAAGATACATATATTAAATGTGAATAATTTGTAAATATGTGTATAATATAATCACTATATGCAAATTTCCTAACTAAATTTCAAAGGATTATCCACACCACTAAGGAGATCATCACGTTAATTTTTTGGAAAATAAAATTCTCAATCTATAGATTACACGTCATATGAAATGAATATGATTACCATTAACAAGTCTTTAACTTGGTTTTTTGTTTTTTATTTTTTATTTTTTGATAGTAATCAGGCTGTGCCCCTTATAGCACTACTAAAAAAAACCCCTTGCGCGACCAAACTTTGCGCGACGAAACAAAATTCGTCGCGCAAAGTCACTTTGAGCGACAAATACGAATCATCGTCGCGCAAAGTCTTACGCGACTCAATTTTGCGCAACGAAAAACAAATCGTCGCGCAAAGTGACTTTGCGCGACAAAACTTTGCGCGACGACAAAGAATCGTCGCTAAAAGTAACTTTGCGCGACGAATAATAGAATTCGGTGCACAGAGTTTTGAGCGATGAATAGTGATTCGTCTCGCAAAGTATTTACAAAAATAAATAAATAAATAAAAAATTTTAAAATTTTTTGGATGCCTTTGCGCGACGAAATAATAATCTTCGTCTCGCAAAGTCTTTACTAAAATTTAAAAAAAAATTAAAAAATTTTTGGATGACTTTGCGCGACGAAATAATAATCTTTGTCTCGCAAAGTCTATACTAAAATAAAAAATTATTTTGTTAGAAAAATATATTATTGTAGTTCGGATTGGGTTTTTGTTAGAAAATGTATATTTTAAATTGACGATCAAATTGGTTCATTGTATTCATATAGGGTCAAGGAATGTAGCTGTAAAAAATCATCAAAATCGGAGTTAAAATAACCGTTTAATCGTGATTTTTGTTTATAACCATCTAAAAGTTTTGTCCCATTACGTGATCTCTGAATGTTTATTTTTTCCGATTTTTGGGGTATACGATCTCGAAGTATAAACAAACAAGTTTGACGGTTGGATCGTTGAAACTGATTTCATAGAATACATATGCTATTAAAACAATATATTCACTAATAATTAAGAGTTTATTTATACTTTTGTTAAATATAACATAAGATTTTGTGGTATCCACTAGTGTAAATATTTTAAATTGACGATCGAAGTGGTTCATTGTATTCATATAGGTTCAAGGAGTGTAGCTGTAAAAAAATCATCAAAATCAGAGTTGAAATAACCGTTAAATCGTGATTTTTCATTTATAACCGTCGAAAAGTTTTGTACTATTACTTAATCTCTGAATGTTTATTTTTTCCGATTTTTGGCGTATATGATCTCGAAGTGTAAACAAACAAATTTGACGGTTGGATCGTTGAAACTAGTTTCGTAGAATGGGTATGCCATGAAAATAATATATTCACTAACAAATAAGAGTTTATTTATACTTTTATTAAATATAACATAAGATTTTGTGGTATCTACTAGTGTAAATATTTTAAATTGACGATCGAATGCAATCATTGTATTCATATAGGGTCAAGGAGTGTAGCTGTAAAAAATCATCAAAATCAGAGTTGAAATAACCGTTAAATCGTGATTTTTCGTTTATAACCATCGAAAAGTTTTGTCCTATTACTTAATCTCTGAATGTTTATTTTTTCCGATTTTTGGCGTATATGATCTCGAAGTGTAAACAAACAAAGTTGACAGTTGGATCGTTGAAACTAGTTTCGTAGAATGCGTATGCCATGAAAACAATATATTCACTAACAAATAAGAGTTTATTTATACTTTTATTAAATATAACATAAGATTTTGTGGTATCTACTAGTGTAAATATTTTAAATTGACGATCGAATGCAATCATTGTATTCATATAGGGTCAAGGAGTGTAGCTGTAAAAAATCATCAAAATCAGAGTTGAAATAACCGTTAAATCATAATTTTTCGTTTATAACCATCGAAAAGTTTTGTCCTATTACTTAATCCCTGAATGTTTATTTTTTCCGATTTTTGGCGTATATGATCTCGAAGTGTAAACAAACAAATTTGACGGTTGGATCGTTGAAACTAGTTTCGTAGAATGCGTATGCCATGAAAACAATATATTCACTAACAAATAAGAGTTTATTTATACTTTTATTAAATATAACATACGATTTTGTGGTATCTACTAGTGTAAATGTTTTAAATTGACGATCGAATGCAGTCATTGTATTCATATAGCATCAAGGAGTGTAGCTGTAAAAAATCATCAAAATCAGGGTTGAAATAACCGTTAAATCATGATTTTTCGTTTATAACCGCCGAAATGTTTTGTCCCATTAATTGATCTCTTAATGTTTATTTTTTCTGAATTTTGGTGTATATGATCTCGAAGTATAAACAAACAAGTTTGACGGTTGGATCGTTGAGTAGCTTTAAATTTATTTATTTTGTACGTATAACACTTAAGAAATTGAATAGTATATGTATTTATTACTAGCTTTAAATATTTTTTAAGACTTTGCGCGACCAATTGGTATTTCGTCGCGCAAAGTATACTCTCAAAATTTGGTCGTGTACCAAAAATGGGAATTTTTTTAAAAAAAAAATTTCGACTTTGCGCGACCAATATATAAATATTCGTCGCGCAAAGTATACTCCAAAAATTTGGCGAGCACCAAAAATGGAATTTTTAAAATAAAAAAAAAATTTCGACTTTGCGCGACCAATATATAAATATTCGTCGCACAAAGTACACCTTAAAAATTTGGCGAGCACCAAAAATGGAATTTTTAAAATAAAAAAAAATTTCGACTTTGCGCGACCAATATATAAATATTCGTCGCGCAAAGTACACCCTAAAAATTTGGCGAGCACCAAAAATGGGATTTTTAAAATAAAAAAAAAATTTCGACTTTGCGCGACCAATATATAAATATTCGTCGCGCAAAGTATACCCTAAAAATTTGGCGGGCACCAAAAATGGGACGCGGGAATATTTTGGTCGCGCAAAAGTTTGGGCGACCAGAAATTCGTCGCGCAAAACTGAAAAAATTTGGCGGGCACCGAAAATGGGAACTTTTTTTAAAATTTTTTTAATCACTTTGCGCGACCAATATATTGTTTCGTCGCGTAAAGTGATACGTTCATTAAAAGCAAAATAACTCCTCCACCATTTTCTCAATGTCTTCTAAATCCTACCATTTCTCTCTTTTCCACTCCCCAAATCCTACCATTTCTCTCACACTCACTCCTCTCACTTAATCTCTCATCTCTCTCTTCACTATCTCTCTCTCTCTCTCACTCACTCTCTCATCTCTCTTTTCATCATCTCTCACTCTCACTCACTCTCTCATCTCTCTCTCACTATCTTCTCTAATTCTCTCACACTCACTTCTCTGTAAATTTTAAAATTTTTTCATTAATATGTGTTTTTGGAGTTAGTTTTGAGTTTATGCCAATTATTTGTCATTATTTTATGTTATTGTTTTGTTATTTGACAATATTTGTTTGTTTTTTTTGGTAGGGAATTGTTGAGGCTTTGATGGCTAAAGTTGAGGATTTGATATAAGAGGCTTGTAGATTTTATTATTGTACTTTGTTAATTTAAGTGTACATTTTGAATATTATGTATATTGGATAATTTGACCACTATTTTTCTTATGTAATTTTATTTTGAATATGTCAATTTAAATTAAAGTAATTAAGAAAAATAAAATCATACAATTAAATTAAATTTTAAAAAATTAATATAATGAAATTGATATAAGAGAAATAATAAAAAAAAATGTCAAAAACCTTGCGTGACAAAATATTTCGTCACGCAAACTATTAAATTAGTTTATTTTAGTTTAAAATTTTCAAAAAAAAAAAAAAAAAAAAAAGAATATTTCGTCGCGCAAACCTTTGAGCGACGTTAACATTCGTCGCGCAAAGTACACTTGCGCGACATTAAATTTCGTCGCGCAAAGTGTATAATATTCGTCGCGTAAAGTAATTAATATTCGTCGCGCAAAGTTTTCAGGATTCGTCGCGCAAAGTTGTTATTTTCGTCGCGCAAAGTCGTCATGGTTCGTCGCGCAAGTTGTTATCCTTCGTCGCGCAAAATGGCTTTGTGCGACGAAGAATTTTCGCCGTCGCGCAAACCCTTTCTTTACGAGTTTTGCGCGACAAAACTTGCGCGACCAAAATTTCGTCGCGCAAAGTTTGCGCGACGAAATTTCCTTTGCGCGACCAAAAATCATTCGTCGCGCAAAGTGTTTTTTGTAGTAGTGTAGATACCTTACCGAATTGAAAAAAAGTTAATTGAAGGAAGTTAGAAAAATAAAAAATAAATAAAGAGGTCCGATGTCATATAATTGACCACTTAGCCTTTTTGGTTAGGGTGAAGCATATAATTGAAAGTAGGTCGTTAGGTAAAACTAAACGATATGCAAGGTTGTTATTGAAGGACCTCAATTTCACTAGCAATGGAAGGGGTAGCCTAACTCCTTATAAACTCAAGTTAGGTCCTTTAACTTTTCAATGTGGGACAAATACTCTCAATAGATATATAATATAAGGAGCATTATGTGAACTTAAATCCAAGATTATGGAGCTCTTTGGTTCGAAATTTCCTCATCATCTTCGTGTCTAAGGTCGGACCAAACACCAATCTAAAATTATGGAGAATTCCTCTTCCAACCCAGAAATCAACATGAACATATACGTACATATGATATAATGGGAATCCTAGACCACATAATTAATCTGCTTTTCTTCGACTGGTCCATGAGCTATGACTAATTGATCTTGGCCGAGTCAGTACTCATCCAAAAATCCAAGTAGGTAGGAAACCGCGTAGACTGTAGCCGGGCCCACTACACAAGATAGGGCAAGACTTTAATGTCAACAAGTCAATCCACAAAGCAAAATCACATTCACATCACAATTTCCACAATGTTCATAGTCCCTCAATCTGACATATCAATATCCCATTGCAAAAAAAAAAAAAAGTGTAGAGTTTGCTTCTTTTGGTTGGTTAATATTTAAAAATTCGAGTTTAATTGGGTTTAACTTGGAATAAAATGCACTGAGAATTTCTGGATTAAATCTGGTGGTTGGGAAGTAAGCAAAGTACTGCATGCATGATTCAAGTTGATATTGCACTAGTGTATTAAACCCACTCTTTTTTTTCGGGGAGCAACAAAACCTACAATTAATATGTTATTTTTAATTTTTCTTTTGATTACACATAATAAGTTTAGTAGGAATCAGTTAACAATTCAAACTAATGTGCTAGCTATAGTATGGTATAGTTTGGAACTAATGGTTTTCTTTTGTAAGGAATTTTCCACCTTGGTTCTTGTAGCTTTAGCAGTTTGAGTCGTGTATTTTACACGAAATTGAAAAAAAATAAATTTGACTGACTTTATAATGTGCTCTTGAATTGCAAAAGATTTAATTTAAACAATAATGATAAGATTGAGGTTTAAAAGTTGCTTTTTAAGATCAAATTATATATGTATAATCATAAAAGATATGATTCCTCACTCTTCCACTCGTGGAGGCCTTTTTGCATGAACATCATTATTTTTGTTCTATCCCATTTTCCTGGTTACTACTACAAGATTAGTTATTGGTAGAAGACTTCAAAGTCAAGCCATCAGCGACGACAAAGATTTAATCTCATCAAAGCTGAGTGGTGTCCTTTTCCAATTCTATTCTACCATGCATATAATTACATATAATGATATGTATATATTAAAGACAGCACAACGTTTCTTTCTTATCAAAACTTTCCCTCATCAGCTAGCGTCTCTCAAAGTAAAAGGTTTTTCCAAAATGAAAACTTTGCTGTATTTCTTGTTCCTCCTCTGCTTCAATATCCTCCTCCCTGCAGTTCACAGCCAGTGTATTAAAGACCAGCAACAATCGTTGCTCCATTTGAAGAAAAGCCTTCAATTTGATCGACCTTCATGTTCATGCCGAACCCCGCTCATCTCTTGGAATTCAAGCACCGACTGTTGTTCTTGGCGTGGTGTTACTTGCAATGGAGATGGGCATGTTGTTCGGCTTGACCTTAGCACAGAATCGATCGTTGGTCCAATCCCAGAATCCTTTGCTAACTTTTCAAACCTGAGGGAGTTGTATTTGGGTTCGAACTATATCTCCGGTCCAATTCCAGGATTCTTTGCCAACTTTTCAAATTTGAGGGTGTTGGACTTGAGTTCGAACAACATCTCTGGTATGGTTCCAGGATTCTTTGCCAAGTTTTCAAAGTTGACTTCCTTGAGTCTCAGTGGTTGTCGGTTGAATGGAACATTTCCCAAAGAGATCTTTCAGGTACCTACTCTACAAACTATTGACCTTTCGGGTAATTTTAAACTTGGTGGTTCCTTGCCCGAATTTCCCAAGAATAATGGATCTCTTCGGTCCTTGATTCTATTTGGTACAAACTTTTCAGGATCACTGCCTGACTCCATTGGCAACCTCAAAATGTTGTCCACGATAGATCTTTCATATTGTAATTTCTATGGTCCAATAGATTCTATTCATTGGGAAAATCTTATTAATCTGGAATATCTCAAGTTGGACAAGAACCTATTCGAGGGGAGTATTCCGCCATCTCTCTTTTCTCTTCCCTTATTGTCACAACTAAACCTTTCCCACAATCAATTCTCTGGTGAACTTGTATTTTCTAATGTCTCTTCCAACTTAGTTACCCTTGATTTAAGCTTCAACAATTTGGAAGGACAAATATCGGTGTCTATATTTTATTTTTGGGGCCTTCAATCACTTCGTCTTTCTTCCAACAATTTCAATGCCTTTCCGTTCAATGGCCCTCAACAGCTGAAATATCTTACAAAGATCGACCTTTCAAACAATAGCTTGCTGAGTTTATACAATGGCATTGATTCCTCATATTCCTCATTTCCTCAAATTGTTTCATTGAATTTGGCTGCCAACAAATTGAGAACAATCCCATATTTCTTGGGAAATCAATCCACATTATCCAGTTTGAACCTTTCAGAAAACCATATCCAGGGCAAGATACCCCATTGGATTTGGAGTTCCAATCAACTTGATTCCCTAAATCTTTCTTGTAACTCCTTGGTTACTCTGGAACCTCCTTTATATAATTCTACAGTGAAAACTGTTGACCTTCATTCAAATCAACTTCAGGGACAAGTCCCCACTTTCCTACCATTTGCCAAGTATCTGGATTACTCGAGAAATAATTTCCGCTCTATACCATCAAATATTGGTGATTTCCTCACAAACACACTGTTCTTCTCTCTTTCGAGCAATAACTTGCATGGGCTCATTCCAGCATCAATATGCGATGCCCCAAATATTCAGATTCTTGATATGTCTAATAATTCTCTCTTTGGCATGATTCCCCAATGCTTGACTGCAATACGCGATATCAGTGTACTTAACTTAGCGAGAAACAACCTCACTGGAACTATTTCTGATGTTGAAGTTTCTAAAGATAGTTCATTGGAAATTCTGGAGATCGGTAGAAATCGGTTAGGTGGCCAGGTTCCAAAATCTCTAGCTAACTGCACTAAGTTCAAGGTTTTAAACATGGGGAACAATAATATAACAGATCGCTTCCCATGCTTGTTGAAGAGCATTTCCACCTTGCGTGTCCTTGTTTTGCGGTCCAACAACTTTTATGGGGGCATTGAATGTCTCAACACCAATGTCACCTGGCCGGGGCTTCAAATCATAGACCTAGCTCACAATAATTTCCGTGGTGAAATACAGGAAATACTTTGGAGAACATGGCAGAAAATGATGGTTACCGAAGATGGTTCCCAATTGACAATCAACGGCCACCAGCTTAGAAATATAATGGACAAAAGCTTGTCTGCAACGAACAGAGGCAGTTATAGATTTGAGGAAGTTTCTTTGGGCTTTGAGTATGATATAAGTATAACAGTTACCAACAAAGGTTCAGAGATGAATCTGGTAAAGATTCTTTCTATCTTCACCTTGATTGACTTCTCATGCAACAATTTCAGTGGACCAATGCCTAAGGAAATGGGAGAATTTAAATCACTACATTCCCTTAACTTGTCCAGAAATGCTTTCACAGGAGAAATCCCATCCTCATTTGGTAACATGGGCGCACTCGAGTGCTTGGACCTGTCACAGAACAAGTTGACCGGGCACATTCCAACACAGTTGGGAAAGCTTTCTTTCCTTTCGTTCTTGAATCTCTCAAATAATCAACTAGTCGGCAAGATCCCAACCAGCACTCAGTTTTCAACATTTCCAAAAGACTTCTTTACAGGTAATAAAGGACTATGGGGCCCTCCTTTAACAGTGGATAACAATGCAGGATTGTCACCACCACCAACAGTGAATGGAAGGCCTCCAAATTCTGGACATCATCATGAGGTTAATTGGGATCTTATCAGTGTCGAAATTGGATTTACATTTGGCTTTGGAGTTGCCATTGGGTCACTAGTGTTGTGCAAGAGATGGAGTAAGTGGTATTACAGAGCTATGTACAACATCCTTCTCAAGATATTCCCTCAGTTGGAGGAAAGAATTGGTGTTCATCGAAGACATGTTCACATAAATCAAAGGTGATGGAGACGTTGAATTGATTAGGAGGAACAATGCAAGTTTGGACTCCTTGTTGTGCCTAGGGTATTTTAAGATCCAGAAAATAAGAATTGTGCCTGCCTTTCTGGTTTCATATTTTAATTCAATTACGCTCCTTTTTTCTTTTGGTAGTCAAAAGTCTAGTTAGTTGTGGAATATCCAGTGTGTATCTTATATATTTTATTTTATATTTGTGGAATGTAGCAAATATCACAAAAATTATGATTGTATGACTCTGTCAAGCCAGCAGCAATCAAGGAGGGCTTTTCCAATTCTACCATATTTAAGTTTAAACAGAATTAGAACAATTGTCAAATTGATAATACGAGACTAATAAGTTGACCGGTATAGGTAAAAACATAGGAATTATTTGAACATTTAAGTTTTAATAATATAGGCACCAATTTATATATCAACTTTTACATACCAACTGATGTGGCATATGAGATAAACTGCCATATCATGTGCCACATCTTCTCTTTTAATTTTATTTAATTTTATCATCTTCTAAATAAAATTCAATCTCACCGTTTTAATTCAACCTAACCACCAGCGACACCAGGCTCCATCGCCACTTTATAATTCATTAAGAGGTTTCATTTAACTCATAAAATTGTTTCTGTTTCTTCTTCCCTGTTTAGTTATTTGTGTATCTTTGGCCTGTAAAACACTATCGATTAAAGAAAGAGATATACAAATGAAATAAACATAAAAAAATGCACGACTGAATCTGAAATTTCAGATCTCATCCTCCATGGCTATAAACTCAACAGATCATTAACTATGAGATTCCAATCAAGGTATAATTAAGGTCTTTAGACCCAAATCGGGGGCACATCCTCCCTCCCTTCAAATCTGGAAAAATATTGTTGCTTGGTTGCATATCCATGGAACTGAATACTACGTACTATTCTGAAGGGGGTGTTGTGTAGAGTTTTTAATTTGTAATTCGAACCAAATTGAGGCAAATCATACGTATCGTATCAAGTTCTGAAAATAGTAATTCAAAACACACTGAGGCATTTTGTCTAACACGTTGTGCTCATAAGACATAAAGCGAGACTCAATAGATGTGAACCCAGGCAAGGGCGAAGCCACTAAGGGACTAGTGTTGTCCTGCCTCCTCTCTTTTTATATTAAAAATAAGGGTAATTACGTTTTTTGTCACTCGGGTTATGGTCAAATTTAAATTTGGTCACCGAAAGTTTAATTTATCAATTTTGGTCATTGGGGTTAGCGCAAATCAAATCCAATTGACCCATTTCGTCAATTAATACGCATGTGGGGCATGTGTGCAGGGGCACAATTGAAACTCCACCATTTATATTAAATTTTTTAAAAAAAGCAAAAAATAAAAAACTGTTATAAAACTAAAGAAATTGTGGAGAGAAATTAGAGAAATTGAGCTGTAATAGAAATGCTCTGATATTTTCATTGATTCTTTCTCTCTATCTATATATTACAATGAAAGGGCGGAAGCCCACTTATATGCAAAGTCTGTTGGCTTCTCGTGGGTGTGCAGTGGATCTCCAAAATCTTCCCCCAACATCATCATTATATTCTTCATTATTTCCAAGTGCGTGGGCTCCACTCAAGACTTTACAACACTCCCCCTTGGAGACCACCATGTATGGAATATGCCTCGTTAAAAACATTGTCAGTAAAACCCAGTGGGACAAAAACTGGTCGAAGGGAAAAAGAGTACATAACCATGTGTAACATAAAAATCTGTGTATATTGATGTGCGTGCGACACTGCCTCGTTAAAACCTTGCCAGGAAAAACCCAGTAGGACAAAAACCTGGACGAAGGAAAAAGAGTACAGTGTGTGAAGGTCTTTATTGACAGCACGCTCCCTCTGATACTTGGCAAAATATCTTTAAGCCATACTATTGATCATCTTTCTGGATATCATAGTTGACATTGTTTCTGTGAGTCAATCTTGTAATATTGTTGGATGCTCCCCCTGAAGAATATCTCCCCCTGATATCTTCATAACTATCTTTCTAGAGAAAAGATATTTCAGATTGAGTGAATGATGTAGCCACCAACAATTCATGTAGTTGAGTAAGTAAATATATTTCCAGTGAGCTATCTCTATGTAAATCATAGAAATTTCCAAAGTCCGCGTATCTAAAAAAACCTGGGCTATTTGTAAGTTCACTTGAAAAGAGTACGCCCGTATATGGTGTTATGCGGAAATAGTATCACATATGCCTCACATCATCCCAAAGTGATGGTGACGGAGCTGAGCTCTATCTGGAAAATACAATATCCGGTCAAGTATATTTCCGGAAAATCATTTAAGTGCCCAACGGACAATCCACATAAAATGCTTCAATACTTTCTTAGTATAAGCAAGAATCTCGTTGGCATAATGCTCGATCTTCAGGCCGAGACAAATGTTTCTTGAACTTTTCAAGAGTTTTAACCAAGTATTAACTCTTCAGGAGTTTTGATCAATTATCAACTCTTCAAGAGCTGTAATGTGTTGCAACCATATCGTAATTGGTGTACTCACTGAGGCAATTTATACGTATTAGTATTGAGTACAAAATTTGTGTTTCAGGCACACGTCCTTCAGGAACTTGCTTCATGCAATTTCAATCTTTCATGGATTTAAGAGATTATACTTCATGACACATTATACAGCTTTATATCCAGCTATTTGTTTTGCTTATACATCTTTAGGGAATCGCTTCTGGCGATATGCTCCGTGCATTTAATAACCTCCAAAGATAATATATTGGTTTCCGTAAATGTACAATAAGAAGGCACGATTGCATCTGTAAATATGGAGAAACCCAACATTTCTTGTTTCTGCCAGAAACATTGTGTCATACAAAATGGGTATATTCCCTTTTATTCTGAACACCCAAGTATAACTTTCAGTATTAACATCTTTTGGGGTTCGTACTTTGGGTTTGTTCTTTCACGTTCATTCTCATCTGTAATGGAATTGCCTCTTTCCATTTTGGCCAATGATATTGTCGACATTTAATAATAGAACGTGGTTCCAATCAACACAGTCCATTGATGATTTGAGTAGCTACTCCAAAACCAAAATTTTCATTCATCAATTCATGATCCCACCATTCTCATGTGCATGCGCATGCATCAATTATAAGCATTTCTTTGCTTTTGGGTACCCAAGCCACTTCAGGGGGCTTTTATTGTCTCTTTCCAGGCAGATATATCTTATAGAATCAATTATGTGAGAATGTGGATCATAACCTCCAGTGGAGCGTTATTTTACAGTAGGGCGTGGATAATCTCTATTTAAAGAGTTGGAACATTTAGAACCCATATATCTGTCATGCTACAGGCATGCCACAGATTAATACATACATGCCAATTAATTGTTCTTCTGGAACTTGAAACCATATAATTTGCTATACATCAAGCGTGCACTGTATTAATATTGACATGTTAAAGGATTGTCCTTCCGGGACTTCAATCCATATCATTTGCTACGCAACAGGCGTGCATCATATTGATCATTGCTATACCCATGTTCTATTGTTACGGGATTTTAATCTGTCCAGTGTATTATCAATGTATCCAACTTGCAATCTGCGAAATTTTCATTAATAATTCATGGATACATATCAGAATGATACAAGCCATTCTTCTGGAATGGTCATAATACAAGTCGTTCTTCTGGAATGATCTATAATGTAAGGCATTCTTCTGGAATGGTCCTTTGCACGGCGTTCTTCCGAAACGGCCTTATCTCCTCATTTGGTTACCTTTAAGGATGTAGTACAAAATATCAAAATAATAGTACAAGCATGAAATAACACAAGTATTTCTTACATCCTTAGGTGGGAGAAACTTTTCTCAAGTATCATTCAAGCTCGTATCGGCTCTGCAAATATAATGTGACGCTTGATGATCTAGTTATATCCTGCAAGAGCAAAAATCATAATTCTTCTATCTCTGTCAAAATATAACCCTCAGTGTTAGGATCACTACATGGATTCTTCTTCGGATGTTCATTCTAAGGAAATAGAATCCCAGAGAGTTATAAAAGAAAGAAAAGATACAAAAATTGTGATATTGATTGCAAGGTAAGGTAAGCAATCAAGGAAGGAAGATGGTGGGAGCAGACAACAAACTCTCATCTCTCCTAGTCTAGGAGAACTTCAGGAGATCAAAGCATGTGGTCGTCTTTACAGTTCCCTGACATCGCCGAAACGTGATCAGGGATAGTCTCGCTTCTTGAATGGATGATCAGAGATAGTCTCGCTTCTCAAGCACATCGAGTGTTCACTGATAGGAAAAACAAGTGGATATTGCATCATTGGATATAGAGAAAATTGAAAACTGGGTGTATTTTGCAAAGAAAA
>BJCG01000338.1:0-60314 GCA_005406145.1 Prunus yedoensis
TTCAAGCCTCTGTTTGCGTATTTAAAAATTATTAGTTTATAATTTTAGTTTGTGAATCATTTTACCTTATTATTGTTAGTTAATTGTTGTTTAAAGTGTGAAGAGAAACACTTGTGTGCAATGGAACGGGGATAACACTATTTTGCTATCTCCGGTCAATCACGCTATGTCACGCGTGATAACACTTGACATAGCGTGATGGCCAAAAAATAGCAAAAAAATTCAAATAAGTAGATTGGATGCCAACTCAGCAAACCATTTGACCACAAAAATCAAAAGTCTCCATGCACAGCACAACTGTGATCTTTCTTTTCGGAGCTACGCTGACTTGGAAACCAGCTTGCGACTGAATTCTCCAACAAGACCCACCTCCTTCTTCCACTTGTTTACCTCCTTTGCCATCTCTTCAAGCCCCACCTTGGGAGTGAAACGGACCTACCTCACACAAAAATATATGTTCCGAGGCTCACATCTTGCCACGTGTCAAAAACCCAGAAAACCTACGTGAATAAATAACAAACCTAAGTCAGCTGCGTGCATGCCAAGGTTCTGAGTTCTTAGTGCCTCCCTCTCTCTCCCTCTACACTTCTTTCCGATCAAAATACTTCCTTTTACAGTAATTAACCAGCCTCAATTTTCTTCCACTCTCCGATGGAATTCATGTTTGTTGATCCTGGTTGATATTGTTTCAATGTTTTCGGCGGGTTCCGCTCCATTCCGGTTGGTGAGCGCTTGCCATTGCTCTAATTAATTTGTTCCAATTTATGTTCATATGTATGATATAATTTTGTTATACTTACTTAAGTTCATGTTTAAATTATTTTATAATTGTATTCGTTGATCCGTAAAGGTGATATGATTTTGTTTTCTTTGTTTCAAAATTGTGTAGGATCAGATAGAACCTTTGTGGTTGGAGCCTAAAATCATAAAGCCGGAAACCCGCCATGAACTATCTTTTCATTTATAGTTTAGTTAGGAGGAATAAGCAATAATAGTAATAAAGTAGGTTATTGATTAGTAGGTTTAATTAGAGGAGACAGAGGTGTTTATATTTACAGAAAAACAAAAATGGAGCCTCTATGTGAGTTTTGTGGGGTTGTAAGGGCAGTTGTCTACTGTAAATCGGACCTGGCTCGCCTTTGCTTGCACTGTGATGGTTGCGTGCACTCAGCGAACATTTTGTCACGCAGGCATCCTCGCTCACTTCTATGTGACAAGTGTAATGCTCAGCCTGCAATCGTCCGATGCATGGATGAGAAGTTGTCCTTATGTCAAAGCTGTGATCAATGGAATCATAACAGTGGAGGTACAACAACAGGGATGGGAGGGCATAGGACCCACGCATTAACTTGTTACACGGATTGCCCTTCTTTGTCTGAGTTTTCGAGAATTTGGTCTTCGGTTCTTGATGGATCTTCTTCAAGTGGTTTTGAGACTAATTGTGGTGGTGGTGGCGGTGGAAAATAATTGGGATCAGTCACTTGGATCAGCTCAAGTGCCAATAAATGATCAGACCAATTGCATTGGTAATGCTTTGGAACGTAGAGATAATAGTGAGAGATTTGGGGTTGTGATAGCAAGTTGAGTGGATCACTAGATCAGTCTTCTTGTGCCAAGTTTGAGCCTTGGATGGCCAGATCTACTTTAATTTCAGCGAATCCGAATGGCATCCCTCAAGGTAATAAAGATCAAGCACCTTTCTTGCCACAGGAATCTAGCTTGTCAAAGGTAACATTTTGTTCTAGTATTTTGACAAAATTTAATGCAACTATACTTGATTTTAATGTAGTATATATCATTCTCAAGACGATTGGATTATTGGATCAACTTGCGGTATCTTCCAACCCTAAATGCGGTGCAGTAATCCGAACTTTCTATGTATTAGATCCTCTTTCAAGGATCATCCTTACAAGAAATCAATTAAATTGGAAACCATTTCATCATATATTTAAGTATGACCAAATAAAAAGACGAACATATATAGTGTTTCTGATAAACACTGAAATGTTCAACATGATAATCAAATGGTCAAAGGTTTTCTATTTTGTTGATCTTTTGCAGGGATGATTCTTATATGAGGATCTCCAATTTAGACAGTTCAGATTATTGGAGCACATTGCCGTGACCCCGACAATGCGATTCCTTTTGGTTTTTATAAAAAAGGATCCCAATTAAGAAGGGATTACATATATGCACCTTTCAGAAAGTAAGGCTTTGGGTGGTGAACAACATTGCAAGTAGTGTAAAATTAGGCTAATGAACTTTAAAGGAGGGCATAAAAATGACTTATAAAGTTGCAAAAAGTCATAGATGTAGTTTTGAACTAACTTAGTTCATACGCTATTTCCTACCCTTAAAAGTGAACTTTTTGCTTAAGCTTGATTGATGCATTGCTATTACATCTATATACTACAGGGTTGTACAAATTTTAAAGATCTTGCAATTCAGGATAGCAATGATCTATGTGATGGCCTCAACATTGATGATGTTCCATTGAACTTTGAAAATGCTGAAGGGATATTTAGCTGTCCACAAGGTCCTTCCAGATACCAGTTTGAGGATGGAGAAATGGATTCCCTATTGATGGAGAAAAACTTATCAGTCACAGAGTCTAATGGTCCTAATGACAATGCTGTACAGGTCCTCGCATACTTATTCTCTCTTGAAATCGTATCTTTTATTATATGACACCTCTAATTTTTCTCCAGCGTTCACTCATCTAGCAAGGAATTGCATGAAATCTTATATATGAAATGATGATTCTGTTGCTACAGGATATATATAGTTTTCATGGTCTCTGTGACATTCAAATTCCTGCTATTATCAATCCATTTTTACACATTACTTGGTGCAGATTTTGATTTGGTAGGTTCAAAAATGGGACTATTAGGAACTATTATAGCTACCATATTATTTTTCTATGCTTCAAAGTTCAAGGAATGAGATGCAAAAATATGATATAAATGACTGGAAGCAAGATTCTTTTTCTTCTTCTTTCTCTGCGCTTCGCTTACTTTCTGGCGTTACCAGATTTATTTACAATGCGCATGACCCTTTTTCCTTAGGCATCATTCAGGACCACAAGACTGCGTGGCTTTTCAATCCTCTTGTGGATCAGATAATGTGATGCCTGCCATGAATGGTAGTGCAAACTGCTTACTCATGAATCCTACTTGCAGCAGAAACATCAATCTGGGATTTCCTACCGGGCAAGTTCATTCGAGCATGTCGCTTTCGCTGTCCAGCATGAGCAGGGAAAGCAATCCTGATTATCAAGATTGTGGTCTGTCGCCCATATTTCTAACCGGAGAGCCTTGGGACTCAGCTATGGAGGCTAGCAGTCCACAAGCAAGGGACAAGGCAAAGATGAGATACAAGGAAAAAAAGAAAACTCGCACGTATGTGTCTAAGCTCTCCCTCTGCCAACGAAGTATGTAAACATTATCATAATCTTTCAACATCTGCTTATATTTACTTGTAGAGATTTTGTGTTTCTTATGTGCAGGTTTGGTAAACAAATAAGATATGCCTCTAGGAAGGCCAGAGCTGACACTAGAGAAAACGCGGTCAAAGGGAGATTTGTAAAAGCTGGTGAAGAATATGACTATGATCCCCTAGTGACGAGGAACTTCTGAGGTATATCAGAAAAAATCTCTCTTTAGTTGCAAGACAAGGCCTGATTGGATAGAGGAAGTCCACCGGCAGCCGTGCGTGCGTGCGTGCATCATGTCCCTGTACTGACTGAGATGACTGTGATTCCAAGATCATAGGAAATAAAGTCCCTTTTTTTCTTATCTATGAATTATTGTTCCCTTTGCATGATTGCATCTCCTTGATTGCATTCTGAACTCAATCATGTCTTCAATAATGATTCTTTTGGGTCACAATCTACACAAATCTTTCATTGCACTTCCTCAATGAGCCTTAATAAGTTCACAACAATTAGGAACATCTAAAAAATTATGATGGATCAAATTGGTAACTAACTGCACGCTATAAACTCAGCCAAAGAATTTAACAATGAACTTCGTAGTCTCTACGTCCTTAAGTGCAACGCGCTGGCAGCCATTGCAATTTCTACGTCCGTAACTGCAACATAATTTCATTCTGAGCATAATCATAATGCTCAATATCAATTTTAGAATGTGACAATGTTGGCATAAACATAATAGTCAGAGAGCAGAATTCAGATATCAAAAGTAGATTTGTGATGACTGACAGGATTTTAGTGTATTTCCACTGGATCATATTCACAGGTTCATCTGTGGTTGGTAATCTTCTCTGGCCAAAATTTGCAGGAATCACCATGTTTCTTTCTTTTTATTTCTTCTTGTTTTGGTGGCATGTACCTTGCTAAAGTCTATAAAAGAGGAGGAACAGAGATCTATAACTTTTGACCCATGAAACGAAAAAATAAAAAAACAGTTCTAAAGAACCGAGTATAGCCGACCGGCTATACTATTTATAAAATACCAAACGGGCAAAAATACATACGTGTTATATTCGGCAAAATTTTGAAAAATTACAAATAAAATTTCAGCCACTATATAATTTTTATTCAATAATTTGTGAGAATTATTTGTATAATACGTTAATTTTTTGTGTCTTTTGAAAATTTTGTAAAACAATGTGTGTATTAAACATGAAAAATACTTATGTACACGTAAAATACGAGTATTGTACGTTTGCTTTTTAAAAAACTTGAATTTTACCGACTCTTTAAGACGTGTACAGAACACAGATGTATTATTGAAAAATACATACGTACGTGTATAATAGATTATTGAATGTGAAAGTGGTAAATTCTTTATACGGGTAATAACTCTAGATGAGTAAAAACTGAAAAGGGGACAATATAGACTTGGGTATTGCCAAAATAGTAATGGATAATGCTCTAAAATATTACTATTGATAAAAGAAAATCGGGGAAAAAATTTAAAAAAAAAAAAATCCTCAAAATATATATAAAGAGTATAGCCGGTCGGCAATACGATTTTTTTTAAAATAGAAATAAATCGAGTATAGCTGGGGGGCTATACTCTTTTTTTTTATATATAAAAAGGAAAAAACCGAGTATAACCAGGCCGCTATACTATTTAAATATAATAATAAAAAAAAGCAAACCCGGATATACTATTTATTTAGAATTAAAAAAAAAAAGGGAAAACAAGGTATAGCCGCGCGGCCATACTTTTTTTTAAAAAGATAGAGAACCTACCTAGCGAGTAGACTGCCATGTGCCAAAATACATAGAGCGGCGCGGCTATACTATTTTTTATAAATAATAAAAAGGAAAAATATACTTTTATTAAAATACAAGAAAAAACCGCGTATAGCTGGGCGACTATACTATTTTTTTTTAAAAAAGGAACCCACCTAGCGAATAGGCTGCCACGTGTCAAAATACGTATAGCTGTGTGGCCATACAATTTTTTTAGACGCATTAATAAAACAGAGTATAGCCGCCCGACGATACTATTTATTAAAAAAAAACAAAAAAAGAGCCCCCTTGCAATTAGGCGCCAACGTGTCAAAATAAGTATAGCCGAGCGGCTATACTTTTTCTTAAGAAACATAAATAAAAACCGAGTATTGTACGTTTGATTTTTAAAAAGCTTGAATTTTACGTAGTCTTTAAAACGTGTACAAAATACGGATGTGTTGAAAAATATGTACGTATGTGTATAATAGATTTTTGCATGTGAAAGTGGTAAATTCTGTATACGGGTAATAGCTCTAGAAAAGTAAAAAAAAAAAGAGGACAATAGAGACTAGGGGTGGGCACAGTACGGTATTGGGCTCGTACCGCTACCGATACCGAAAATTAAAACCGGTATGGTTCGGTATGGGATTATAGTTTGCCAAAGTTAGTACCGTACCATACCATACCAAATCGGTATTGGTATGGTACGGTACCATTTCGGTATCAAAATAACACAACTAAAAAATAAACCAATTCAATATTCAAGAACCTATTCATTCACCAAAATAAGTGATGCTTAAGTTACAGATTCAAATATTCAACAATTCAATATCCAAATCCTAATCAACCAAATCAATATCCATCAACAAATTCAATATCCAAATCAATCAAATCAATATCCCTCAATATTTCAATATCCAAATCAACCAAATCCAAATGGTTAAAACTCATGCCCTATGGCTTACAAACCGAAATAAGTGATAATTATGCCTTATGGCTTACAAAATTACAAACACAATCCAACATAAATGACAAAAAAAAAATTATACTTCGGTACGGTATGGTTTGACCGACGTACCAAATACTTGGTACGCTACCATTCCATACTTCGGTACGGTACAGTATCGTATTGAATATCTCCTCATGCCAAAAAACGGTATGAAATCAGTATGGTACGGTATGGTTCGGGTACAGTTTCAGTATTTCGGTTTAGATGCCCAGCCCTAGTGCTATCCAATTTTACACTTCTGTTTTTTTTTCTTCCAATTTTCATAGTTTTACCTGGCTTTAGTCTTTCTCCAATTTTAGCTATCTAGTACATACTAAAAATTATTGTGCTAGCTAGTCCAATTGTTAAAATTTTTTAAATTCATGAACACAAGTATGATACTCTTTATATTAATCTCTATAGTTGTTGTCTTCACATACTACTTGATCTCTATCAATTTATTAATTAGTGTAGCAAATTGCGTGTATTACTTTATTCATTTAATTCATTGGTGTAGCAAATTGCAAACAACACTTCTTAAATTAATTTCATAACGTGAGAATTCATTGAATATATATTCGTTTGTTTCATTCATTTACAACATATTTTTGTGGAAAATGATTAATTTTGTTCAATTTCGTTATAATGAAATAAATAGATGAATCGTTAATGTGGAAGTTGCTGATAATTTTGGTCTGCTTAGTAGTCAATAAAGGTTTTATTTGTGATACGTTATGTTTTTTTGTTGTCAATGTGATACGTTGTGTTTAATTTTATACGAATGTTATTTATACATGTGATCGTGTATATTCATTAATATACTCTTGAAAAAAAATTGATATGTACATCTAATATAATGTAGTAATTGTCAACGGGGTCTAGTCCAGTGGAAAAGAGCCTTGATGACCTACAGACAAGAGGTCTCAAGTTCGAACCCTCATAACATCTTAGTTGTGTGTGTGCGAGAAAACCCTCTCCCATGTAGTTTAGACTATTGCTTGTAAATTTTAAAAAAACCAATGTAGCAATTAATAATGAAATTTTTGATTGCACTTCCTATTGGTTGATTTCACTTGCCAAAACACTAAAAATATTTTTTTGACAACATTATCTACCCTCTTTCCTCATCCAATTAAGTTTGGTTTGATGATGATCTTTCTAGAGATCTTACCTCTCTTATTCTCTATCATTTATGAAAACAAGTAAACAACTAAAACGATAAGACACAAACGATCAAAAATGTATTGAACAAGTACGAAGTTGTCTTCAATATCCTGTATTAGAATGCATATCCTTCATGCATTAGTATGAGTGAGTAATTTCAATCCTTTTATGTGTTTGCATCGTTGTGATTGTTATTTATCTATTTTTTGCTTGGCTATTAGGAAGGATGGATATGAAGTTGATGTCAATTTTTTAGGGAAACTAGTATTTCAATATTATGACATCACAATGTGTCTTGGTAAACTGTAAATATATGAAGGTATGACAATTGTTACATACTATTTCTAAATATCTCATATCCATCTTACTTTTTTGTTCATGTTACTTACATGTTTTTTTTAAAAAATTAGTTTTTAGTATCCCATCAAACGATTTGAGTACGATTTAATCGAGTGTGAAAATACTTTTAATGGATTACAGTATTTTAAAGGCGGAATGAAACGATGAGTGACCTGCTTTCAAAACAGAAAAAAAAAAATGCAAACCCATATGTAAGATGACTTTAACAATTGGCAAAGTGGAAGGTATTGAGTAATGATATACTATCACAATATAATCTCATACTGAAAGCATTTGATTACAGAGTCTATACTCATACATGCGGAGATGAGTTGTTGACATTCCTTAGAAATATGTATGCATTGTGTTGATGGTTGGAATGATAAGGTTATTGATCACTTTGTCGGATATGACCTTGGTTTCGATTTTCTCAGCATGCTTCATGACAACATGGTGCAGTGTTTTTGAGACATAATTATGATAGATTTTGTATTGTTGAAGCTTGAAACATGCTTATAATGGTTTTGTATTGTTGAAGCTTGATACATGCTTATAATGAATTTTGTATTGTTGAAACTTGAGACATTCTTATGATTGATTTTGTACATAAACTATTTGGGTACGATTTGATTGAGCATGAAAATACTTTTAATGGATGACTGTATTTCAAAGGGGGTACAAAATGACGGTGACCTTTTAAAAAAAAACAAAAACAAAAACATATGCAAACTCATATGGGAGAGGACTTTGAAGATTGGCGAACTTGAGGGTGCATAGCGATTTTGGTTTTGGACACAATGTCCCATCTCGAGGTGTTCTGTATTGTGTTATAATTTTTTTAACCCTTGATCATTTGTACCATAGAAAAGTTATTTAGTTCATTGCAACGTGCACAAAACTAGCTACTCCTAAAAGGTTCCTTGGGGTTGGGTTTTTTTTTACACTTTGGATCCTCATTTAAGCTCATGGTGGTGTTGTAATATAAAGCAAGCAACCAATAAATGTTAATTTTTCAATATGTTGTAAGAAAGTTTTGATGGGTTTGGTGTTGAAACTATTGATTTTGAGCAGTTTTTATTGGTCACACAGCCTTTTTTATTAAGTTCTCGCTCTAGGTTAGAATATGCATATGTTCTAGAATCCGCCAAAGAAACTAAAGATGTTGGTAGCCAAGATGACAGAGATGAGTTCGTTTACTTTTTACTTAACAATGAAAAGTTATATGCTTTTTATAATTGGATATTGATTAAACAGTTGAGAATTATTATCGATATTAGTTAGGGGCTTTTAGTAATGACACATTGTCACAATATAATGTCATGCTGAAAGCATTTGATTATAGAGTCTATACTCACACATATGCAGAGGAGTTGTTAACATTCCTTAGATATATATACGTACACTATGTCGTTGGTTGGAATGGTAAGGTTATTGATTAATTTGTCGGATATGACATTGGTCCCGATTTTCTCAGCATGCTTCATGGCAACATTGTGGAGTGTTGTTGAAACGTGAGACATGATTATGATGGATTTTGTATTGTTGAAACTTGAAACATGCTTATGATGGATTTTGTATTGTTGAAGCTTGAAACATGCTTATGATGATTTTGTATTGTTGAAGCTTGAGACATACTTATGATGAATTTTGTATTATTGAAACTTGAGACATTCTTATGATGAATTTTGTATTGTTGAAGCTTGAGACATACTTATGATGAATTTTGTATTATTGAAACTTGAGACATTCTTATGATGGATTTTACATAAACAATTTGAGTGTGAAAATACTTTTAATGGATGGTTGTATTTCAAAGGGGGTACAAATGACGGGTAAACTTTTTTTAAAATAGAAAAAAAAAATATATATGCAAACTCATATGGGAGAGGACTTTGATAATTGGTGAGGTGGAGAGTTCATAGCGATGTTGGTTTTGCACGCAATGTCCTATCTTGAGGTGTTATTTATTGTGTTACGATTTTTTTTTACCCTTGATCAATTGTACCATCAAAAAGTCGTTTAGTTTATCGCAACATGCACAAAACTAGCTACTCTTAAAAGGTTCCTAGGGGTTGGGTTTCTTTTACTCTTTGGATCATCGTTTGAGCTCATGGTGATGTCGTAGTATAAAGTAAGCAACCAATAAATGTTGGTTTTTCAATATGTTGTATGAAATTTTTGATAGGTTTGGTGTTGAAACTATTGATTACGAGCAGTTTTTATTGGTCACACATTTTTTTATTAAGTTCTTGCTCTAGGTTCAATATGCATATGTTCTAGAATCCGCCCAAAAACTAAGGATGTTGGTAGTCAAGATGACCGAGATGAGTTCGTTTAATGTTTACTTAACAATGAAAAGTTATATGCTTTTCATAATTGGATATTGATTAAACAGATGAGAACCATTCTCGTTATTAGTTAGGGGCTTTGAGTAGTGACATACTGTCGCAACATAATGTCATAGTGAAAACATTTGATTACATAGTCTATAGTTGCATATATGCAGAGAAATTGTTGACATTCTTTAGAAATATGTACGTACATTATGTCGTTGGTTGGAATGATAAGGATATTGATTAGATTGTTGGATATGACATTGGTCTCGTTTTCTCAGCATGCTTCATGGCAACATTTTGTGTTTGCATTGTTCATGCATTAATATGAGTGAGTAATTTCACTCCTTTTATGTGTTTGCATCGTTGTGATTGTTATTTATCTATTTTTTGTTTGGCTATTTGAAAGGATTGATATATGAAGTTGATGTCAATTTTTTTAGGGAAAATTGTATTTCAATATTATGACATCACAATGTGTCTTGGTAAAATGTAAATATATGAAGGTGTGAATTGTAACATACTATTTCTAAATATCTCATATCCATCTTACTTTTTTGTTCATGTTACTTACATGTTTTTTTTAAATTCGTTTTTAGTATCCCATCAAACGATTTGAATACAATTTAATCGAGTGTGAAAATACTTTTAATGGATTACGGTATTTTAAAGGTGGAATGAAACAATGAGTGACTTGTTTTCAAAACATTAAAAAAAAAATGCAAACCCATATGTAAGATGACTTTAATAATTGGCGAAGTGGAATATGTTGGTTTTGCACGCAATGTCCTATCTCGAGGTGTTATTTATTGTGTTACGATTTTCTTTTTTATCCTTGATCAGTTGTACCATCAAAAAGTCGTTTAGTTTATCGCAACATGCACAAAACTAGCTACTCTTAAAAGGTTCCTCGGGGTTGGGTTTCTTTTACACTTTGGATCATTGTTTGAGCTCATGGTGGTGTCGTAGTATAAAGTAAGCAACCAATAAATGTTGGTTTTTCAATATGTTGTACGAAATTTTTGATATGTTTGGTATTGAAACTATTGATTATGAGCAGTTTTTATTGGTCACACATTATTTTGTATTAAGTTTTCGCTCTAGGTTCAATATGCATATGTTCTAGAATCCGCCCAAGAAACTAAGGATGTTGGTAGCCAAGATGGCCGAGATGAGTTCGTTTAATTTTTACTCAACAACGAAAAGTTATATGCTTTTCATAATTGGATATTGATTAAACAGTTGAGAACCGTTCTCGTTATTAATGACATACTATCGCAACATAATGTCATAGTGAAAATATTTGATTACATATTCTATAGTTGCATATATGCAGAAGAATTGTTGACATTCTTTAGAAATATGTACGTACATTATGTCTTTGGTTGGAATGATAAGGATTGATTAATTGTCGATATGAGCCGTCCATCCAAGGGACCGGGCTAACTAGCATGCACAGCAGAATCCTCAATACTCGTGTGCCTATAACAAGTCCTATACTCACAGACTAACCAGCTATCAATTTCCATGTATCCAAGTATCCATGTCCACTGTGTCCAAGTATTAATATTCAAGGGGAAGTACATATGATAGTACACATCTTGTACCGGGGAAAACAATCCAATGCGGGGATCATTTGGTTGAACCACATGAAGGAATCCTCAACAACCATGTGGCCAGGGACGAGTTGTCCAGGGGGGACTGGGCTCACCAACACCCCGTCAAGTGTGTCCGGGTTCCGACATACCTAAACTGTAAGATCCCACATCAACTAACGGAGAGGGGGGTGATGTGCCTTATATGTACATGCCCACCTCCATCTAGCACGATGCCTTTTGGGAGCTCACAGGCTTCGGATTCATGGGAACTCCGAAATGGTGATGTGGCTTAAGCGAGTTGGGGCTAGAGCAATCCCAGAATGGGTGACCCACTGGGAAGTTGCTCGTGAGTTCCCAGAAACAAAACCGTGAGGGTAGAAAGAGGGGCCCAAAGAGGACAATATCGTGCTATGGCGGAGCCGATCCGGGATGTGACACAAACCATATCCACAATTTTCCAAGTATCCCAAATTGAGTAATTAAAGAAGCTTACACTCCGAAAAATTCAACGCCACGTGTGGGTATAATGGCCAGGGAAGGTACATAAGATGGTGAGGTTTATAACCGTTATATAAATATTATAAAAATAATATTCCCTTCCTTAAATTCAATTTCCCCCAAATATTTATTCATAGTTGAAGTTTTTGGGGAAAACCTTGATACTGATACAACACAAGTTACACCTTACCTACACTAGACTCTGGCTACTATCTAGTAGTTATATTTTTACCTTTCATTTATTGTTGTTGGATCAGTAAAAGTATCTGTTGACGTCAAAGCGTCATACCCTTGGTATTACTTGTTTTAAAACTATTCCTTTATGTTTGGGAAGGGCATGAATGAAGTCAGTATTTTCTACAATTATGTCTTTACTATTTCCTTATATGTAAGTTAGGACCTTATCATATACTTGTCAAAAGCCTCGTTAGTAGGTTATACTAGCTAGCAAATGGGGTTTTACATGTGATCAGTGTAGAGGTATAAAGAGGCCCACAAGTCATTCTTCATGAGTTTGTGTCAAATGATTGATTATACAATTTATAACTGCTGATTAGGGAATTTTGAATGATTTTACTTCCATGTTGTTCCCAATAGTTGTAGTTACTCTACCTAGTTTGATACATATTAAACGCGTATGGTCCGGTTTTCACTCGTTTTATTTTTTTGCATAATTGTGATTGTTATTTATCAATTTTTTGCTTCGGCTATTTGGAAGAATGTATATAAAGTTGATGTCAATTTTTTAGGGCATATTGTATTTTAATATAATGACATCACAACGTGTCGAGGTAAAATGTGGAAAACGAAAGGTATTACAAATATCTTATACTATTTATGAAGATCTCATATACATCTTATTTTCTTGTTCATGCTACTTACATGTTTTTTAAAATTCTTTTCCAATATCCCTTCAAACGATATGAGTACGATTTTATCGAGCGGAAAGATACTTTTGTTGGATGGTTATATTTCAGAGAGGGCACGAAACGACGGGTGACTTTTATCAAAACAGAAAAAACCAAATGTAAACTCATTTGGAAGAGGAGTTTGGCAATTGGCGCAGTTGAAGGTGCACAACGGTGTTTGTTTCGGACGCGATGTAAAATTGGCGCAGTTGAAGGTGCACAACGACTTTTCTGACCCTTTGAATAGTTGTACACTTGAAGAGCCGTTTAACTCATTGTGACGGGTACAAGACTGGCTACTCCTAAAAGGGACCCCAGGGTCAGATTTCTTTGACACTGTGGATGCTAGTTTGAGCAAATGGTGGCGCCATAATATAAAGTAAGTAACCAGTTAATGTTTCTCGGTTTATACTTGAGCAATTGATATGCGAGTTTTGCTAACAACTAATAAAATTCTATTATATAACTTTGTTTGCAGGAGAATTTTAACAACAATGAAAAGCATCCATGACGAGGGTTTTAGCAATGAGAATTTAAGAGATATAGGTTGCTTCGTGATCAGCCAGAATACCATAAACCTGATATGCATTGGTGGGGGAGAGAGTTTGTTGGACAAAGACAATTTGGAGGCTTCGAGATTGAAGAAGAGGACCTGATTGGCATTAAGGAGGTCCTAGAACAATGCCTAGAACAACATTTACCGCCACACATTTCACTTGACAGGTTCTACTTTTTTAACATGTTCAACAAATTTTTTGATGAATTTGTACTGTAATTGATTATGACCAGTTTGTGGATAAACCGATGACACATCCATTTCTTTTAAGTCATCGCGCTAGGTTAAAATATGGGTTTACTTTAGGATCCGCTAAGGAGACTGCAGACATTTGTGGCGAATATGAACAAGATGAGTTCGTTAAGTATTTAACTACTAATGCAAGTTTAAGTACTTTTCAGAATTCGACTCAATTGATTGAAAACTTGATAACTCTTGCCAGTAATTATTAGAGGGAATTGACAGAGGAGGATGAGTCGCCGGATGAAGTGGAGGATGAGATTGAGATGTGGTATGTCATAATGTCTCATTTATTATGTATGGTTTGTTATTGTTTGTTTGTTAATAATGAAATTTTCTGAAATATCCTACTGAGTATTATTGTCTGCTTCCATTGAAGTTTTTTTTTATTGTTGTTTTATTTTAGAAACTAAGAATTGAGAGATGATTGTTTTCTTTAATGATACTCTTTAAAAATTTTTATAGTTATCTGCCTGTTTTATTTAGGTTCCCCTTTGAGGAGTTACTGGAGCCGGTGGAGGTTCCAGAGGAGGTGGAGGATGAATCGCCGGATGAGGTGGAGGATGGCTTGCCAGATGGGTGGAGGGAGATACTACTATAACGTGAAATTTTTTGGACTGCATTGGATAGAGGCGGCTATAAGACAAGTGCAGAAGAGCTATTGAGGTTTCTTAGAAACGTATACCCACACTACGTCAACGATTGCAATGAAAATGTCATTGATTACTATGTCGGACAAGTGCTTTGTCCCGTTATTCTAAGCATGCTTCATGAAAATGTGGTATTGTTGAAACGTGATATGATATGATGGATTTTTCTCACATGATGGATTTTGTTAAAGTTTGAGGCATTTTTATGATGTATTTTATATTGTTAAAAGTTTGAGATATGATTATGGATTTTGTGTTATTTTAAGTTTGAGAAATGATTATGGATTTTGTTATAGTTCTTAGGGGTGTAAGTTGGATTGGAAAATCCGATTCCGGTTCGAATATTGCCAAAAAAATTCGACTCCGATAAATCCGATATCCGAAAATGCCGAATCCAAGGAAAGAGTTTGATGGACAAATACAATTTGGAAGCTTCGAGATTGAAGAAGGATAACCTTATTGGCGTTAAGGAGGTCCTAGAACAATGCCTAGAACAACATTTACCGCCACACATTTCACTTAACAGGTTCTACTTTTTCAACATGTTCAACAAAATTTTTGATGAATTTGGTGCTGCAATTGATTATGACCAGTTTGTGAATAAACTGATGATACATCCATTTCTTTTAAGTTCTCGAGCTAGGTTAGAATATTGGTTTACTTTAGGATCCGCTAAGGAGACTGCAGACATTTGTGCGAATATGGACAAGATGAGTTCGTTGAGTATTTAACTACTAATGCAAGTTTAAGTACTTTTCAGAATTCGACTCAATTGATTGAAAACTTGAGAACTCTTGCCAGTAATTATTAGGGGGAATTGACTGAGGAGATACTACTATAATGTGAAATTTTTTGGATTGCATTGGATTACATAGGCGGCTATAGGACAAGTGCAGAAGAGCTATTGAGGTTCCTTATAAACATATCCCACACTACGTCAACGGTTGCAATGAGAATGTCATTCATCACTATGTTGGACAAGTGCTTTGTCCCGGTTTTCTAAGCATGCTTCATGAAGACGTGGTTTTGTTGAAACGTGATATAATATGATGGATTTTTCTCACATGATGGAGTTTGTTAAAGTTTGAGGCATTTTTATGATGTATTTTATATTGTTAAAAGTTTGAGACATGATTATGGATTTTGTGTTGTTTGAAGTTTGAGAAATGATTATGGATTTTTTTGTAGTTCTTAGGGGTGTAAGTTGGATTGGAAAATCCGTTTCGGTTCGAATATTGCCAAAAAAATTCGACTCCGATAAATCCGATATCCGAAAATGCCAAATCCAGGGGAGAGAGTTTGATGGACAAATAAAATTTAGAGGCTTTGAGATTGAAGAAGGATGACCTGATTGGCATTAAGGAGGTCTTAAAATAATGCCTAGAACAACATTTACCGCCATACATTTCACTTGATAGGTTCTACTTTTTCAACATGTTCAACAAAAAATTTGATGAATTTGGTGCTGTAATTGATTATGACCAGTTTGTGGATAAACTGATGACACATTCCTTTCTTTTAAGTCCTCGCGCTAGGTTAGAATATGGGTTAACTTTAGGATTCGCTAAGGAGACTGCAGACATTTGTGGCGAATATGGACAAGATGAGTTCGTTGAGTATTTAACTACTGATGCAAGTTTAAGTACTTTTCAGAATTCGACTCAATTAATTGAAAACTTGAGAACTCTTGCCAGTAATTATTAGGGGGAATTGATTGAGGAGATACTACTATAATGTGAATTCTTTTGGACTGTATTGGATTACAGAGGCGGCTATAAGACAAGTGCCGAAGAGCTATTGTGGTTCCTTATAAACATATACCTACACTACGTCAACGGTTGCAATGAGAATGTCATTCATCACTATGTCGAATAAGTGCTTTGTCCCGATTTTCTAAGCATGCTTCATGAAAACGTGGTTTGTTGAAACGTGATATGATATGATGGATTTTTTTCACATGATGGATTTTGTTAAAGTTTGAGGCATTTTTATGATGTATTTTATATTGTTAAAAGTTTGAGACATGATTATGGATTTTGTGTTGTTTGAAGTTTGAGAAATGATTATGGATTTTGTTGTAGTTCTTAGGGGTGTAAGTTGGATTGGAAAATCCGATTTCGGTTTGAATATTGCCAAAAAAATTCGACTCCGATAAATCCGATATCCGAAAATGCCGAATCCAATGGAGAGAGTTTGATGGACAAATACAATTTTTAGACTTCGAGATTGAAGAAGGATGACCTGATTGGCGTAAAGGAGGTCCTAGAACAATGCCTATAACAACATTTACCGCCACACATTTCACTTGACAGGTTCTACTTTTTCAACATGTTCAACAAAACTTTTGATAAATTTGGTGTTGTAATTGATTTTGACCAGTTTGGGGATAAACTGATGACACATCCCTTTCTTTTAAGTCTTCGCGCTAGGTTAGAATATGGGTTTACTTTAGGATCCGCTAAGGAGACTGCAGACATTTGTGGCGAATATGGACAAGATGAGTTCGTTGAGTATTTAACTACTAATGCAAGTTTAAGTACTTTTCAGAATTCGACTCAATTGATTGAAAACTTGAGAACTCTGCCATTAATTATTAGGGGGAATTGACTGAAGAGATACTACTATAATGTGAATTTTTTTGGACTGCATTGGATTATAGAGGCGGCTATAATATAAGTGCAGAATAGCTATTGAGGTTCCTTATAAATATATACACACACTACGTCAACGGTTGCAATGAGAATGTCATTCATCACTATATTGGACAAGTGCTTTGTCCCGGTTTCTAAGCATGCTTCATGAAAACGTGATTTTGTTGAAACGTGATATAATATGATGGATTTTTTCTCACATGATGGATTTTGTTAAAGTTTGAGGCATTTTATGATGTATTTTATATTGTTAAAAGTTTGAGACATGATTATGGATTTTGTGTTGTTGAAGTTTGAAAATGATTATGGATTTTGTTGTAGTTCTTAGGGGTGTAAGTTGGATTGGAAAATCCGATTCCGACCGATTCCGGTCCGAATATGCCAAAAAATCCGACTCCGATAAATCCGATATTTGATATTTCCGATAAATCCGAAAATTCCGCAATTCTGATCCGAATATTTCCGTAGTTATCGAACCCATTCCGATCTGATTTTTCCAAATTGATTTCGAAACATCCGAGTTTCTAATTATAATTGCATTATTTTAGTTTATAGGTCTTCTATATGTTTCATTTTCTTAGTTGTTATATTTTCGTATCCACATACAAATATTCATACATACTAAAAATAGGCTTGGCAAAAAATATACTATACATAGTAGATATAACTCTATTAAGACTATGGGTAATATATAGTAATATACTAAACATAGTAATATATATTTGGCAAAATATGCATAATGTGTGTTGTATCCAACCGTACTACATATATGGTAAATGTAGGGAGTATCATATCATAACTATTATATTTTGTATTCTATGTATGTATGTATTTTAAAATTTTAAACTATCTTCATTTAAATTTTAATTATAAAATTATTTTATATATACATGAAATACAAACACATAAGATAAGTAATTAATTGGATCTTAATAATTGTAGTATTTCAATTGTTAGAGCAAGACTAACCTATTGAATGCAAATCTAACACTCTTTACATATGTTCATGCCCACCAGAATCTAAAATCAACGCGATAGTCACTCGACTATAACTTGAGCATCACTTGATTGATGAATGTGAATCCATCTTTAGCATTTGAATCAATAAATTTTCATTCACATGATCAAATATAAATATGTAACATGTAAGACAAACTACTTTAATTGTTCTTTATTATTTGAATTAGAACATTAATTACATAAGATGCTTGGTAATAGTGGAAATAATTCCTTCACTTTAATTTCCATTAAATGGATCATGTAACTAGTATACGAGTATTTTATCAAAATAATTTTTTGTTAATATCTTATTCATAATATTTTTTTTGCCATTAGGTAGGAAGGGGAGGGATAATGAAAAATATAATAAATTCCAATGTTAGAGAAATCTTAACACCTGACCACAAAAATATATTAAAACACTTTTCCTTTCACCTTCTTCCTGACTTGTCTTCTCACAAATCACAGACTCCACACCACCCACGTCCCCTCCTTTTTCACTCTGTCTTCATACCTCCTCTCCTTCTCCCATTAGTGTTGCTATTGCTTGGGTTTATATAACCATGTCAAAACAGCAACAAAAACCACACTCAACTCAAACAAATAATAATTCAAACTACCACAATAATATTGCCCTCCATTTGTTTAACTGGGTATATGGGTGGCTGTTACGGTTCGAGTGATTAGGTGGTGATGGTGGAGGGAGGTTGTGGTGGAGGATATGGCGTTGGCGTCGAAGTGGGTCTCACAGAAGAAGGCAAAGAGAGAAAGGAAGAGACAGTGGGTGTTTGATTTTGGGTCTGGGATTTGAGAAAGGTGGGAACGGAATAGAGCATGATGATGTTTGGACGGAGAAGATTTTGACTGTTTTGGATATAATTTAATTGGATTGTTTGCTCATTTGATGAAGAAGGGCTTTGATCGGAGACTTTGAAACCGAAAATGCATAAAATAAGGATCGTTGGTTTGATCAGAGGTGTTCTTTTCTATGAAAGTTATTGAGTTGTTGGAGTCCCATTTCTGAGAGTTGTTGGAATCCCACATCGATTGAAAACATAGACTTCATATGTTTTCTTCTTTATAAATATCTTCACCCCAAGCGACCTTTGAACAGACTTCAAGTTCAGCCTACAATCTTAAGTGGCTTGATAGGTCATCATTTAGTAGCTTTAAGAAATTCTTAGTTGGGCTTCTTTATACAAGTGATCATTAATATTATTTTTATTTCAGTTAAGTATAATATTTTATGAATTTGTTTTGAAGAATTGAAACTTCGGAATTAGAAAGTTCCGAAAAATTCCGAAAATTTTCGGAATCGGAAGTGTTAAGGAATTCCAAAAGATTTTGGACAAAAATTGGAATGGCTGTTTCCGATCCGATCCGGCCAAATTGCAGCCCTAGTAGTTCTGTTTGAAAGTTTGGTTCTCTCTCTCTACCCCCTCCATCTTGTGGTTTCATGATCATGCTTCACTCCACATTTCATCGAAGAACTCAATTAAGAGAACCTGGCAAACAAAACCCAAAAATAAAAACTAGAAAATATTGATCGAAGCCGACAATTAAATTTGATTTAAAACCACTAACCAGTAACAGGGTATAAATCATCCAATTGACTGCAAACGACATGCAAGGGATGGAGATGAGAGGCCTGAACTGAAACTTGAATCCACTTTAGAATCAGCTTCAGGGATTATAGCTAATATTTCTGTAGGGGTCATTGGATCTTTATGTGCAAGGGCAGTAATAGCCAGATATGATATTACATATCTCAAGCTCTCATGTGTACATGAGCCTAGAACGCAACCTCATTACACTAAGGTTGCAACATGCAAGAAGAAATACTAGCATCAACAACATATACACTGCGACACACACCAAAAAAAAAACATAACTAATTACCTTAAAATACCAGCACTCCGCAAAAACTGGGCGAAAAAGCTCATGCATCATGCAGAGCAATCGTTGTCCACCAATAATCTTGTTGATGCTCTTTTTGGGAGGGTTAACTTAGGAGGGAAGTAGGGATCTTCAGCAGGGAAGAAGGCAAGGGACCTTCGGTAATTGGTGAACCTGCAGAAGACAAGGAGGGAGAAGCAATCATCAAGCTTCGAACACCGGTGTGGTGCCCTACCGAAGGCTCTCCGATGCTTAAGTCAGCTATATTGGTAATTTTGGCAGAGTAACAGTAAATGTGAGAAAATAGTTACCCCTTTTACTTGAGCACTATTCCCTATTATAGGGAAGTGAAAATGGAAGTTTTGCACAAATTTCGATGTGGGACTTCGTGCAAATTGTTGTGAGGTGGACACGTGTCATAGCTCTAGGTTCTGTAGCTGAGAGCTTCGGCAGGTGTTTACCGCTTCGAAAAGGAGGTATTCTTCGGTAAGTTGAGAAGGGGATGATGTCACTGTCTTTTGAGGGCTTGCCTGTGTGCTTGTTTAGCGTATTTCCCTCTGAGTGTCGGTCGCTTGATGCCGAATGTGCTTGGTTGAATATGATATAAACAATCTTCAATTTTGAGTAGAAAATCTAATCAACGTATCAACCAAAATTAGAAAATGCACACACAACATAGAAAACATACATTCATTTGTCAAATGATTTAGCTTACCTGCACTAAAACTGTTTGAATTGGAGAGTATGTATTGTTAGCTAAAACGCTTTGCATCCGTTACTGTGGCTTGGTGTGGCTGGCTCTTAAATTACGACGACCTTTGGGGGCACTTCGGCTTCCAGCGTCTTCCGTTTCGTGCGAGGAAGAAGACCGGACTGAGAGATAGCTGTCAAAGAAAGTATATCTTCAATGTTTTTCTTTTCTTCTCTATCTCTGTGCTCTGTGTGTCTTTGCTGCCCTGCAACTCCAGCCTTCTGCTTTTCTATTTCTTCGCTCAATTGAAGCAGAGGGAAGATGATGGTTTGCCACACGACACATTCAAAGCGCCCCACGGAAACATTCAAAGCGCCATGCGGCAGACCGTTTGGTTACGCGGACACTTATTTTCAGTAACACGCAACCGTTTTAATAGCCTTCAAGACGGCCCCATCATTGCATCCGATCCGACTATGAACTTTACTTGTTTGGGCTCAATAGTTCAGTTTGCTCTTTTTCTTTTTACGAATTCTATGGCCACCCAAATGTAAATCTTGTGAATATATATATACACACCACACACATAGAGTTCAAGGGATGTCTCAAAAGATTATAGTGAGCTTTAAAGAGTGTCCATCAAAAGATTTCTATACCTATTTTTTTTTTTTTCTAAATTCTTGTCTCAAATAGTCTACTCGCGATTTAATAAAAGAAAAAAAAACTGTTGAGACACGCATTGAGAAAAAAACACGACAATAAATGAAAACTTCGAAAACGGCAAACTAAAAAAATACAATTACAAAGAAATGAAAAGATTTTTAAGTCACACGTAGCGTGCTTGATTTAAAAAAAGGCCCCTTAATTTTATCTCTTTACCTTTATAGAACAAACCATTACAATACGAATAAATTTTAATAAAAAATGTATGAATACAATGTTCAAAATCGATTTAAGCAAGTAAAGCATGTTCTTTTTTATCTTAATTTGAAATTGTATGGCTGTTTTATATACACAAATTTATTCATATTGTATTGCTTTTTTATTCAATTGAATTTTACATTTAACTCAATTGCTCTTCTTCTTCATGAGTGTAAATGATTACATTTATCGTATTATGAAATATTTCATTCATAATTTTTTTTTGGTTTCCGCAATTGTGTTTTTCTTGTGCGCATTTTTAAAGAAAAGGGCCTAAAATTTTAAAAATCCTAATTAAAAGAGCAAAATATTGGTAAGTAAAAGATGCTACGTTGCCTGCAGCTGGGGGTGTTACAGGATATTCTCATGCTACGTTGCACAAAATGCCTATATTTCATGTGCATTCAAGGTATAATATGGATGTTGTTGTCTAATTTAGAGGATGAAGGGGGGACTATTCATAAGAGGTTGATGGGTAAAAGTTATCCCTTATAATTTCATCATTTTCAAGGGAATTATAGGGATAAGTTTTAGTCATCAACCTCTTAGAGATAGTCCTCATTCTTCTTCCAAGTTAGGCAACATATCCATTTTATACCTTGAATGCACATAAATATAAGCATTTTGTTAGTCTAGTCCAGTCCAGTCCAGTCTAGTCATCTTCTATCCAAACAAGCCGACTGAGAACTCAAACTCTCCCTTTCTAAGCTATACACGTGTCTTTAAAGTTTCAATACATTTTGAAATACTCCCAACTTGTTTGCTTTCTTGTTACTAGCCTCTCTGCACGCACCTCTACGCCTGCGAGAGGCTTTTTTTAAAAAGTTTAAATTTATTTTAGAATAAAAAATAATAATAGGTAATTGTGTTCCATAAAAATAGGATCCCATTATCTGATTTTTCTTTTAATTTTAAATTTTTTAAATATGAAAAAGTGTGAATTTACCATATATCCTCATTTAATTAATAATTTCAATTCTTAATGTTGGCATTAACCAAGGGCATTTTCTGGTATTTTGAATGTTTCACCATTCTCTGCCTTTTGCTTTATATTATAGATACACTTCTGCAACATTTAATTTCCATTTAAAACTTTTATTATTGTTTTATGAGGATCACAGCTCTATTCTATGTCTGAGACCCTGAAGCTTTTCTTTTTCTTCTGCCTCTTTCCCATTGGACCCCTTCCACTTTCTTTCCTATCCCTCTATTCTCTAAAGACCATGAACCATAGGCCATCTCCAGTCATAGGGCTAAATGTAGTCCAGGGCTATAATTTTAGCCCTCCAAAATATTAATTTTGTAAAGATTAGTGTAGGGCTAAATTTTTCCATCTCCAGCCATGCATGATTATATTTTAGGGCCCTCTATATTTTATTATTTGATAAAACTATGTACAACACTCCTACATTCCACTCCTATGTATTGTTTTTTTTAAAAAAATTTATACATTTATAACGTAAAAAGAAAAAAAAGAAAAGTTATAAATTTGAAATGGTTCTACTCTCTCCTACAGTTAAAAACCATTTAAATAAATATATATATATATATATATATTTTTTTTATATAAATAAAGAATTAAAAGAATTAAATACATTTAAATGTTTAAAGAAAAAAAAGAACGAATTATTTAAATACAGTTTATTATTTTGAGTTAACACTATGATATAACACTTATATATTCACTACTTGTATTGTTTAATTTAATTAAACTACTATTTGGAGGGAAAAAAAAAGTAACGGTCAAAGGTTATGACCTCCAACGGTAAGAACCAATTTATACATATATTATAAAAATTAATTAATTTAAATACATTTAAAACGTCTAAATGGAAAAAAAAAAAAAAAAACAACGACTAGCGACATCATCGCGTCATTAATATCAACCCTTGGATTATAGTTGCACGAGATGTTTTCCTGATCACGCCCACATGGGATAATTCGTCTTGTTGGGAGCACATGCGCTGAGCCACAAAAAAATTTGGTTTCTGCAATAGCTAGGCTACATTTGGCCTCTAGTGGAGGGCTAAAGGGCTAAGAACGCATAAATTAGTTGTTTCTTCAACACCCATGAGAGCATGAGTGCAAACCTATATGATTAAAGTATTTATTTTATTATATTAAAAATAACATTGAAAGTGGGTGGGAAAATGGGACCCCCAAAGCCCGCGAGAGGATTATAAAGTAGTACGTGGTATACCATGTCAGCATTTGATACTTATATTCAAATTTTACCACGTGTCACATTTAAAAGAAAATTAAAACTATTTACACCGTTGGATTTTGACTTCCAATAATAAAATTAGAAAATAATTAAAATAATTAAAAAAATCGTTCAACTGGCAGTCCCCCCTTCACCGCCCTATCTCTGTTATATTCCTCCCCTCTTACGATCCTCTCAGGTTCCCCATTGAGTTCTCTACCTCCCCTCCTCATTGTTCCAACTTTTCCTTATTAATTTGTATTCTAACCATCACAGAGAGAGAGAGAGACGAGGAGAGAGAGAGGAGAGAGAGGAGAGAGAGAGAGAGAGAGGAGAGAGAGGAGAGAGCGAGAGGAGAGAGAGAGAGAGAGAGAGAGGAGAGAGAGAGAGAGAGATAGGAGAGAGAGAGAGAGAGAGAGAGAGAGAGAGGAGGAGAGGAGAGAGAGAGAGGGAGAGAGGAGAGAGGAGAGAGAGGAGAGAGAGAGAGAGAGAGAGAGAGAGGGTGGAAGGTGGAGGGTAGAGTGTATACAAGGTAGGATCATTGATACTAGTACTGCGAGAAACAAGAAGAAGAAGAAGAAGAAGAAGACTTCAATTGGCAGAGATACAAGAGCACTTCCAATGCTATACCCCAGCCCGGGCAGAAGGCCCCCTATGCCCACAAAGCAAGCTCCAGCGCGTAGGAAGCAGCAAGACAGATGTGGGCTCCACAAGCCTGGGCAGGCACAAGGCAAAACAGCCTGAGTTGTTGCCTGAGGGCGATGACGTCCTTACGTATTTATAGAGTTTGGAGTGAGTTTTAGGGTTGGATTTGATTTAGATTAATTTAAATATTATTTCAACCATTAGATTTAAATTTCAGCCGTTGAAATTTTTTTTTTTACCATTAAAATAGCTTGGATTTAATCTAGATTGTTGATTTAGGATACTATTGGAATAAACAAAAAAAGAAAAAAAAAAAAAAGGGGTTGTTTTAAACTGTGTCATTGAATTCCAACGGCTAAATCCCCAGCCTTTGACAAGTGCTGCGACACAATTCTGTAGGGACCAGTAGCGTGCGCCTCAATCACCCTTCCTTGCAAATGGCATGTCTCAACCTTGAGTGGGCTCCACCAAAAAGTTTTCCAGTCCAGGTAATAGCTGGACCGGTATTTGGCCCCAAGTTTGGGTTTTTCCAAATTTTGGCTCCTTACTTTTCTTGGGTTGGGAGATGAATTGGGCTATAATTTGGGATTTTTTTAGTTTGGCCTCATGGGTTAGAGATGGCCTAAGAACACAAAAATTAAGTTGTTTTCACCAAAAGAATTAATTAAGTTGTTTCTTCAGCACCCACAAGAGCATGAGTGCAAACCTAATAAGCATTTTCTGTAAATGGTACCTTGTGCGGTCTTTTCACTAATCTGAAAGAACAAAGCCGACCGTCTCTGGTACTCAAACCATATGCTATATGTATTGTTACATGCCTATTAGACTTTAGACTAAGTCTATCACCATGGTTAACTTCAACAAAAAAATAAAAAAACGAGTATAACCTTGGTTAAGGAAAAAATTGAGCATTTCAAGTCTCATTGGAACTTCAAAAGACGCGTGTATTGCTTGAAAGTAATATAAAGCCTAACAAACGTCACAAATCCGATAGATTATACAACCTCCCACCATAAAACGCCACAAATCCACCTCATTCTTCCATAATAAACACTACATGGCCTAACAAACTATTTCAAAGCTGATACTAATAGTAATTACATAAACCAATCTCAAAAGCACATAGGTAAATTTACAGATCACATAAGATATACCCAGATGCTAATTAATACTACAAGTAGTCCAGACAGAATGATGGGATAAGAAAAGCAGCTGGTGGATTAAACTCTAAACTCTCTGCTACTGGATACATTAGCAGCAGCAGTAAAATAGTTAAAAATAGTAAAACCCAATTCTTTTAATGTCACAAACCCAACTTCAGGAGCATTAAGCGTGTGATTGCCAAATTCCAAATCAACTTCAGAACTTCAAAGTTCGCCGAAAGTGAGGCGTTTCTTCAAACAGAGGCCAAAGGATTTTCTAGACGTGCGCTTGGTCCCCATCTTGGTCCTGGGCTTGATCCCGAGCTTGATCCCACGCTTGATCCCGAGCTTGCAGTGTCCTTTTCCGTTTGCATCTCTTTTCATATACTTACATGTATTAGTTTCACCTTAGTTTCTTCTCCTTTGGGTTCGTTATCCTCGCAATCTCTAAGTCATAGAAAATAAAAAATCATACAAATAAGTATATTAAATTAATAGGGGCAAGAAGAATTAAAGACAAACAAGAGGAAAGTAACTAACGGAGTGAAGCTGAAACCGATTAAGAATTTGTGCTCGCCATTTAGGTCCACATCATAAACAGTTGAATGCAAGGTGTTGATAGAGCTTTTTCCTCCATCACAGACAATTTGGAACGTGGTGATCCAAATGGGTTGACGACCACGACAATTGCAGTCAGTGGCAAGTCTGGACAAGACAAAAATCCAAGTTCCATAGATGAACCATATACTCTGAGCGCTGTTCAAAATATTCGTAGGACATATACTACATATACTTTTTGTAGTATTCCAACCCAAAAGTCGCTGCGTTTCGCTTATAGAATACGTACTAGGATCAAGGAGAACTTTGCAACAACCCCATAATGGTGGATAAACAATAGATGGTATTGCCTACAACCACAGCCCTCCCGCGGAAAGAAAAAGACCCCTTGGCTAAGACAGGATACCATTTCTTTTCCTTCACATTAAAAGCAATGAAACTCTTGTCGGCACTCGATGAGAGCAAAATATTATTTCCGTAAACAGCATAACCATCCATCTCTCCTCTGCCCTGATAGAGTGCAAAGGGAACAGATGGCAGTTGCTCCCAACAGTCATTGCAGGGATCATACCGCTCAAAGGCTACCCTTGGATTATTTAGGGACCAAGAATCTGGAATTCCAAGATGATAAAGCTTGTTATACGCAGACATCAAAGTTGACCTTTCGTTAAATGATTTGAGGTGCGTAAATGTATAGAATGACTTGGTCTCTGTGTCAAAAATACGTCCCTTCAAGTCCGGTTTCGTGGGGGCGATGGTGGTGGACCTAAGGCAGTGCCTAAGGACATCGCGAGCAGTTACCAACATATATAACTTGGCCAATCCATTGACCTCACAGCCACCAAACGACAACTGTACAGGGGAACCATATCGCTCTTACCAAAGATCTTGTTTACAGGATTAAGCAATGGGGGTCGATCTTCTACACCCACGAGTGCTCCGCCTCGTCTTCCCCCCATAATTGCTCCTGATCCTTGTTCGATTTTTACTTCATATAACACACCTTCATGTAGTCTTCCAAAAGATTGTGCCAGTATGAACACAGATTTATAGGCCTTCTCACACTCCCCTTCCATGTGCAAGCTGGACAACAGAGGAGATTGAGTTTAACCACCAACCTTGGATAGTAGGATGGCTGCAATCCACTCGAATTGGTCCCTTTCGTATTCTTGTTGGTGTTGCAGTGTCTGCAGTGTCGTTCGCCATTAGCATCATCCTCGTGATCACGGATAGTTTGAGAGTTACGCTTATAGGGGAGCTCAGAAAGCTTGTCCAAAATTTGTTGTTGACCAGAAACAAGAGAGCGGACTTGAATCTCAAGCTCTTTCAATCTTGATCCATGTCCAGGTTCTGATACCAAATGATATTGGCTGGATAGAAAAACGTACCGAAACAAGAATAGTGTTGATGAGTTTATGGAGGACTACATAACAATGAGAAGAACAAAAACAAAATGAAACCCTAAACAAAATGAAATTATTGATAGAAACAAATATAATAAAACTAAAACTTATATGGTTTTAACGATTGAGGACAACAAAATACTAAAATCATAACCAGAACCGCACAAACCTATATAATTTCGAAATTCTGTAGCCAAAATCAAACCCTAAACAGTTTCTTGGCAAAAAGAAAGCAATTGAATCTCTAAGAACTTGCACATAAATTGGTGCAATGGGTAGAAACAAAAAAGCCAAAACGATGGTGCTATGATATCACTACCAGCACAACTCTTCTACCTTGTATTTCGTATCTTTACTTGGCTACTTGGAATCTCTGAAGATGAAAGCAAGAGTAGATCTGACTGGAAGCGGGTTCAATATCACAGCTGCGGTTTTTTTCTTCCTTTTTTTTTTTTTTTTTTTTTTTTTTTTTTTTCTGTCGAAACGTCTGCCGTGTTATGGTGTGTTTTTTATAGCATCAATTTGCTTTTGCTGTTATTTTGGGCCTCTACGTTATTGGCCCAATAATGTACTTTCCAAGAATAAAATTGCATAGAACCCAAAACTATTTTATGGACACCCAATTCCCATATTTTTGGTCCAAACCAAACCATTTTTTTTTTCTTTTTATACAAACGAGATATTAGGGGATGATGTTTTTCTCACACACGCTACTTTATGGACACTCAATTCCCATCTTCAATAGAAAATGGTTTTGCTGGATCTTGGTACTAATATTTGATTTTGAAGTGTTTTCATGACTTAAAACACACTATTTTGTAGTTTTGCTTTTCAGGTCCTACAATACAGGTAAATTGAAGATAGTTTACCAATAGACATGGTGATTCATCCAGAAACAATTGAAGAGAGGAGGGTGGGGGGATTTCTCATATAAACGCACAATGACATGGAGTTTCAAACCTAAGACCTCTTGTCGATAAGTCAAAGTCCTTTTTTATGACCATTAGCATTTGATCAAATGTTAATATAGCAAAATTTATCAATGCAGTGCTACATAATGGCATTCAACAGAGTGCAGACCGAATTGAAGTATCAATGAATGCAATATCACCATGGCAGATGATTACTAATAAAAAATTGGGGACATATCTTAATATATATATCTCATAAAATCCATAAAGTCAGTCAATATAATAAATACAGCTGACAAGAGCAAATTTGTTTGGGTTTTGAACTTATTGAGATGGGCAATGGAGTAGCTGAACGAAACTTTAGGTAAGGAAAATGGGGCCAAATCAAAAAATCATCAAATTTAGCCCAAAATCATCTCCAAGCCATGTATGGGTAAGGGTCGAATTTTAGGTTGACTGGAAAATGGGGCTGTATTTGGCCCGAGATACCAGTCAGGCAATAAATGGTGGAGGCAAAACTGTGCGAAAAGAGGAGTCCATGTGCTATGGAAATGGGAGTGGGCCCATCTGACACGAGCTAAAAAGCCACTGACGCTGGCCTTTCTTCCATATATCATGCCCAGGTGAAGTGGCTGTTGCAATCCAACGGCCGTCATCCAACAGCCCTTTTATATTTTTCTTCCAATCACAAGCCAACGACCAATCGAACCGCCCAGATTTATGCAAATTGATTTCCAATGAAAAAAGGATCCAACGGCCTCAACTTAAAATGAAAACTGTCAAACTTATTTTTAATCCTATCTAAATCATATTCAATCCCAAAACTCATCCAAATTCATAAATAACCATCTATTTGTTAACTAATCGACCATCTTTCCTCTCATATTGGTTTTTCTTTTTCTCTCCTTCTTGTTGTTGAAGATAGCCTCAATTCTATTTTGTTGTATTCATTTGAATTTGATGTTGGTGTACTCATTGTCATTTAAGTGAAATTATATATATTTTGGAATTTCAATATTTTTAGGTAAACATGTTCGGAAAATTAAATCACGAATGTTGAAACCAAAAATATGTTAAGAAAAATTAACCACAAAAAAATAGAGGTTAACCATTTTCAAACAATTTAATAAAAATTGTGGACTTAAATTATGAGTCAGCATGGTTGGAAGAAAAAACAGTTTGAGTCTTGACAATACATGAATAGTTGTATTTTGAAGGGGAGAAGCTTGGATTTAGCTCCATTTGGGTTGGAGATGGCCCAAAACCCAAAATTTTGGGATTTTTAGCCCAAACCTTCTCCAACCATGTATTTGGAGGAGGAGGAGTTGGGGGAAATTGAGTTGACTGAAAATGGGCGGAATTTGGCCCAAGATTCCAGTCCAGACAGAATTTTTGTGGGGCCCAATCGCAGCAAACAGGAGCCACATGGGCCCCTCATTTGAAGCCAATGATATGCTGTTGCCCACTACCCCAAGTTGATCAATCCTGGCTTCTTCTTCTTCTGGCTCCTTCTCGAAGAGCCTGTATCCAAGCTGGAACCAAGGATAGTCCTTCTGAGCACTACTTGCCACTGAGCAGCAGACTCTTGGTGCAGTGCCGAAAGAACATCAAGTATTCTTCAATAGAACGCTTGGGCACTTCTGCTGACATCAAGGGTGAGCCATGACTTGGTCTTCAGGCAGATGATTCACTAGAGCTCCAACATCGCTTCATTTACTATTCAATAAAGCTTCATAATATATTTTTATTTTTTTGAGTAAGAAGTCTTCATTAGTATTTTTATGAATTTTTAAGATGAACTCAAAAGACGAGAAAGTGTCCACATTGAGTTTGTAAAAAAAATTTGGGTGTATTTTATGCTATTTCATGAATGATTATGATTTTTGGAAGTTAAAGCAGTCAAAAATAGTAATAAACGAAAGAGAATGACAAGTGGCGGCACTTGAATGATGTGTCAACAGTGCTCTAACGAGTGTCATTCTCGCGTAGTCCATGTGTCATAAGATGTTCATTTGTATCTTAATGTGTTAATAATAGTGTGAGTTGGTACCATTTGTGTACCTTAATGTGTTGATAATAGTGTAAGTATATATCATTTATATATCTTAATGTGTTCACAATAGTGTTAGTAGGTATCATTTATGTACTTTAATGTGTAGATAATAGTGTGAGTAGGTATCACTTATGTATCTGAATGTGTTGTTAATAGTTTGAGTAGGTATCATTTGTGTACCTTAATGTGTAGATAATAGTGTAAGTATGTATCATTTATGTATCTTAATGTATTGACAATAGTGTTAGTAGGTATCATTTCTGTATCTTAATGTGTTCACAATAGTGTTAGTAGGTATCATTTATGTACTTTAATGTGTTGATAATAGTGTGAGTAGGTATCACTTATGTATCTGAATGTGTTGTTAATAGTTTGAGTATGTATCATTTGTGTCATGAGATGTTCATTTGTATCTTAATGTGTTAACAATAGTGTGAGTTGATATCATTTATGTATCTTAATGTGTTGATGATAGTGTGAGTGGTATGGATATGGGTCTCAGGTCTGTATCTTAATATTTTCATAATGGTTTCAGTATATCTTATGTAAATGGTGTATGTTGCAGGTATAAAATGGAATTTGGGTTTGAACTATGTTTCACATAGGCGAGTACAGTCCTGTAATCGAGCAATTTCTATGGATAAACGTCAGTATTAAAATTCACAATAAAATATACGTCGTAAACGATCCCAAAGATTCACTAGAGCTTCAACATCATATTTTTATAATTTTTAAAAATTATAAATTTTACAATAAAGATAAATGATACAAGTCAGAATTGCAATGCCGCATCATTACTTGTTTGCCACCAAAATATCCTTCGTAAACACTTCAAAAGGATTCACTAGAGCTTCAACATCGCTTCATTTATTATTCACTAAAGCTTCATAATATTATTTTTTTTTGACTAAGAAGTCTTCATTAGCACTTTTATGAATGTTTAAGATAACTCAAATGGTGTAGAAAGTTTCACATTGAGTTTGTAGAATTTTTTGGTGTGTGTATTTTGCTATTTAATGAATTACTATGGTTTTTGGAAGAGTGCATAAAGTGTTTGCGTAGCGCCAATGTCATCAGAGTTTCAATTTATGTATGTTTATCTTTAAAAATTCACAAACAATTAATTAAAAATAAAAAAAATCATCCTTAATTTCTACAAATTCCATGTGACATTATCTTCGATTATGATGCTCTAAATGTTTGATTTTAAACAAATTCCAAACAATTAATTCAAGTTTGCTTCATTACAAACAATAACACAAGTTAAGATCACTCTTTCACTATAACTCTTCCCCCAATTATTACTTCAAATTTCCCATTGTTACATTTGATTTTTGTTTTTTTTTTTGCATCAGAGTCAAGATAATGTTACAAGGAATTTTTAGAAACATTCGGTGTATTTTTCTGATTTTTGTAATGAATTTTTTTGAATTTTTTAAGATAAAATCACAAAATAAATATTAATACACGTGGCGCTATGAGATACTAACACCCATTGAAAAAGTTGACGATGCACCCATTAGGCACTGCCATGTGTCATTCTCTATTATTTATTACTATTTTTCAATATTTTGAATTCCAAAAAATAATAAATTTGAAATTTCACTAAAAAAGACCCCGCACTCCTTGTGACATTTCCAACATCTTTTGAGAGTTAAAATTAATTTTGACTAAGAGAAAAATTCAAACAATTTCACAAAGTCAAGTTTGCTTCCAAACTAACAATAACACTAAGTTGAAAATCATTAGTCTTCATTACTACAACTCTTCCTCCAATTATTACTTCAAATTTCCCAACGTCAAATTTTGATTTTCACACGTTAGAGTCGAGGATAATGTTGCAAGGAATTCGTAGAAATTTTCGATGTATTTTTCTGATTTTTTAATGATTTTTTGTGATTTTTTTAAGATAAACTCACAAAAATGAAACATTAATGACACGTGGTGCTATGAGATACCACACCTACGGAAAAGCTGACGACGCACCCATCAGCTGCTGCCATGTGTCATTCTCTTCGTTTATTACTATTTTCCAATATTTTGACTTCCAAAAATCATAATAAATTCATAATAAACCTGAAAAATTCACCAAAAAATACCCCGGACTCCTTGTGACATTTCCAACATCTTTTGAGACTTAAAATATAATTTTTACTAAGAGAAAAATTCAAATAATTTCACAAAGTCAAGTGTGCTTCCCTACTAACAATAACACTAAGGGCATGTTTACGTATCAGTAATGGGTATGGGAGGAAAGGGAATGATTTCCATTCCTGACTTCCCTTGCGTTTACTTCCAATCAGGAATGAAAAAATAAGTGGGCCCCACCTCAAAATCCGTAATCACATCCCCTCAAAACTGGGTATCAAATCACCTAGGGGGGAGTAGTCGATACGATTCCCATTCCTATTTTCTCTTAATAACTTCCAAAAATACCTTGACTACTCTACATAATTCCAAAAAACCCCAAACCCTAAAAAAAAAAAAAAAAAACTCACGCCAAGAAGTTCCAAGACGCTCCAACTTCTTTTTCACGTTATCGTTGCAAACACAACCTCCCATAAGCAGCAACAACGCCTTGTGCTATGTAAATCATTCTATCTATCTATCTTTTTCTTCTATCTTCTATCTTCACATTCATCACAAACATAGTACGATCATAGATAAAGATTTTTGTGGAGATTAATATCTCTTTTTTTGGTAGTATGAAGATTATCAGGTCATTATTATTTGATTGTTTACTAGTTACGTGTGCAAACTATATTTCTTTGATTTATTTTACGTTTGAATTGGCTCTTGCCAACTGTCTTATTAACATTCTCATTGACCCTGGCCTCTTCTAGTTTGCTACCGGGTTTAGTTTGGTCTCCTTTCCCAATTTGCGAATTTATATATGTGCTGGGTGAAAATGTGCAGGGCATTTTCGTAATCAATTCCTTTGGATTATGATTCATGAAAATTAGTAACATAACAATGGGATCAACCCCATTCCTTTGCTAATTCCATATGTTTAGTAAACAGCTTAATGGGAATGATTCTTCCCATACCGATTCAGTAGTTCCCCGATTCCTAAATTCTCGATTCCTTACTTTCTCCATTACTGATACGTAAACATGCCCTAAGTTGAAGATCACTAGTCTTCATCACTATAACTCTTCCCCCAATTATTACTTCAAAATTTCCAATGTTAAATTTTGATTTTCTTGCATTACAGTCGAAAATAATGTTACAAGGAATTTGTAGAAATTTTCGGTGTATTTTTCTGATTTTTTAATGATTTTTCATGAATTTTTAAGATAAACTCACAAAAATGAAACATTAATGACACGTGGCGCTACAAGATACTGACACCCGTTGGAAAAGCTAAGGACCCAGCCATCAGACGCTGCCATGTGTCATTCTCTTCCATTTATTACTATTTTACAATGTTTTGACTTCCAAAAATCATAATTAATTCGCAAAAAATCCAAAAAATTCACCGAAAAATGCCACAAACTCCTTGCGACATTTTCTTCATCTTTTCAGTTGTAATATAAAATTTGACACATAAATTTTTTTAATAATTTCTCAAACTTAAGTTTGTTCATATACTACCTATAACACTAAGTTGAAGATCATTACTCTTCCTCACTACAACACTTTCTCCAATTATAACTTCAATTTTTTGAAAGTCAAATTTTGATTTTCACATATTAGAGTCGAAGATAATGTTGCAAGGAATTCATAGAATTTTTGGTGTATTTTTTTATTTTTTTAATGATTTTTCGTGAATTTTTTTAAGATAAACTCACAAAAATGAAACATTAATGACACATGGCGCTACAAGATACTGACACTCGTTGAAAAGCTGAGGACCCAACCATCAGACGCTGCCATGTGTCATTCTCTTCCATTTATTACTATTTTACAATGTTTTGACTTCCAAAAATCATAATTAATTCGTAAAAAATCCAAAAAATTCACCGAAAAATGCCACAAACTCTTTGCGACATTTTCTTCATCTTTTCAGTTGTAATATTTAAATTTGACACATAAATTTTTTTAATAATTTCTCAAACTAAAGTTTGTTCATATACTACCTATAATACTAAATTGAAGATCATTACTCTTCCTCACTACAACACTTCCTCAAATTATAACTTCAATTTTTTGAAAGTCAAATTTTGATTTTCACGTATTAGAGTCGAAGATAATATTTCAAGAAATTCGTAGAAATTTTCGGTGTATTTTTCTGATTTTTTAATGATTTTTCGTGAATTTTTTAAGATAAACTCACAAAAATGAAACATTAATAACACGTGGCTACAAGATACTGACACCCGTTGGAAAAGCTGAGGACCCAGCCATCAGACGCTGCCATGTGTCATTCTCTTCCATTTATTACTATTTTACAATGTTTTGACTTCCAAAAATCATAATTAATTAGTAAAAAATCCGAAAAATTCACCAAAAAATGCCACAAACTCCTTGCAACATTTTCTTCATCTTTTCAGTTGTAAAATATAAATTTGATACATAAAAAATTTAAATAATTTCTCAAGTAGAAACTAATTGGGCTTCCAATTCAATTTGGGCATTAAATGTATAATATATAACCTTTAACTATCAAAAAGATGGCCTTGGGCCTTGGGGCACTTGGGCATTTAAGACTGAAATTAATTATTTAGTTTCGAATTAATGAATTTTTTTTAAAAAATTAATTGAGATTAGTTTTCCACCAATGTGTGTATAGAGTTTAGTAAGTAATTTTATTTATTTATTTATTTATTTTTATAAAAAGAAATAGAAACTTAAAATGACTAAAAGAAAAACAAAACAAGTAAAGAGAAAGGATTGAAATGCTCCCCCTTGAAGCGATTAGGTCGAGCATGTATGCACTTGGAGGTCGCGACTTCTCCCACTGCTCCATACTTCCCATTCTTATGATTGAGGTTGCCATCTCTCTCCATTTTTATTGAGCTATCCAAAATTGCTAAAACAAATACAAAAACTTGAAACAGAATTAAAGGATTAGGAAATAAAAACTAAAATGAAAAGGAAAATCAACACACGTCCAATTTCATGCTTCAAGTAACAAGCAACAAAGTAAATCAAACTAGCTTATGAAGTTCGTTCTTTCCAAATATGATTATCCAAATGGTGTGTAGTTTTAATCAAGTATTCAAAAAAGCATTTAGCTATGATGTTTAGTCTAAACACAAATTCCGAACCCATTAAAACAAGAAGAACAATAGAGAACTAAGTAGACTTTAAACATGGTGTTTGTCTTCAATATCTATCCATTCATTCACTAATCAGTCCAAGAGTCATATGGTGTATATGTAAACTTGAACAAGATATTTAATTAAGAGCAAGTGAATGAAACCATAAACTAGAAATAATCAACATGCTACTTGAACTTTTTTTTTTTTTTTTGTATTGTGTAAGCTGGGACTCAAACCCAGTTCTCTTGCTTGTCAGGCAATTGTCCTTGTCCGTTGGACTTCAAACACAACTTGTCAATTAACGTCATTAACTTTAAAATATGAAACTGTCCAGTTATAAATAAAATAAATAAAAAGTACGAAAACCAAATAGAATCAAGCAATGTTACCAATCCCCGGCAACGGCGCCAAAAACTTGTTGCGTCGATTCAGCTGCACCAAAATGGATTCAGCTGCATCCTCAACTTGTGATACTCGCAAGTGCACGAGCCGTTCGTATAGCATATGTAAGTGCGAGGTCGATTCCACAGGGATTGGTGATTGAATAATCCAATTCAGTTTTCCTACACAAAACAGAAAAACAAGAAAGAAAATAAATCAAACAAGAAAGAAAAGAAAATAACTCAAGCAGATAAGTTCCCAAGTTCAATTAGATTAACAGATTGATTCTAGCTAAAGTATGATTAAGCCATGGTGTTTGGTCCTAACCTTGTATTCCTAATTCCCTAATTTGATCATCTGTTGTCTAACCTAAACTAAGCATTATGAATCCATTAAGCATAGAAGAACATTTTAAACAACCAAGTATGTATCTAATCCCTGTTGTCGAATGTCCATACATCTTCCTATTCATAGTTCAATTCGAATTAAAGCATGGTGTCTACTCTTAATTCAAACCAAGATAGCTAACATGCAAGCCTAAATGGTGATCAATCATTCAAACTAGTATATTAACTTATAAACATAATGAATAAGAACAAAAATCATAATTGAAACTTGGAAACTAATCAAACTTGAAACTAAAGAAAAGAATTTACATAATAATGAAAAGTAAAGTGGAATTAAGAAAAACTTAAAGAGAATTTCAGAACAAAGATTTCATTACAACAATTGAAAACTAGAAAGAGAAACTAAGAGAATTTGAGGGAGAGAAGGTAGGGGAGCTCTAGAGAAGTGTTTGAGAGCTCCCCCCTTTGGGGATGTGTTTTGAAGCTTGAATACTTCTCTATTTATAGGGCTAAGAGGGAGGAACATCATGATGAATTCCAACACCACCATTTCGCTTTTAATACAATTCATAACGCCCACTCATCTTGTCTATGTTAGTGTGGTTGAATCAATTCCATCCAATACTTCTTTTGCTGCACCTCAAGCTTTCTTCACATGGGATTTCAAAGGTGTTTCAATTGTGGCTGCCTTTTGCTGCCAACCCATGTGGGTTTTCTTTTGGTTGCTGGAAAAAACGATTCTTCTGAACCATGCTAGGTGTAGGAAGGCATGAGATTTCAATATGTATCCAATGGGGCTCAAATTTGGATATGTCATAATATACACCCATTGGAACAACTTTATGAAGAATGTATTCCCATCTGAGAAGTACAAGTGTAACGTTTTGGGCCTTGCAAGTTGAATGCTGAAAATAGACTGGAATTGACAATGCATTGCAGTCAGCTTGTGGGCTTGTTTGGGCTTGCTCTTCCCTCCTAAAAAATCTGGAAAATCTGAATTTTCAAACCCTTTGAATTATCTTCCAAGCATATGCAGCCCAACTCAAGAAAAAATTGGAAAGACCTTCAAATGTCATTTTTTGGCCCAATAATGCAGATGCCTGCCGAATTTGACCTTAAACTGCCAAAACTTGCATAACTTCCTCTAGGAGACTCGGAATCATGAACCGTAAAATGCTTCAGAAACTAGACTTCTGCATTTTTCCAATGATATAGGGCTCAGCATTTGGTTCATCCTGAGCAAGTTACAGTCTAATTCGTGAAGTGACTGATCTGCAGACACGTTTTGAGCTAACTTGTCCTCTAAATGCATTTAATGAGTCTCAAGCTTATTACACTGAAACAAACACAAAATTTATTAAAACACAAGTTTAACTCAAAAACATAATCAAATCATAAGTTAGAAGGGTACAAAATAATATATAAATATGCACCGATCATATAGTTTGAGACTTTAAGCAACTAAATTTTTCATTTTTGGTAATTTTTCTAATGGTGATGTCATTAAAATGGTGTTGTACACATACGTATGTATTTTTTCAACAATAATTTCATTTTTCACACACAAGTAAAACGTACAATACACGTACGTGCGGATTTATGCATGTTGAATACACGTGTTTTTTTACAAAATTGTCAACAATACACTCAAAATTCATGTATACACACACAATTTACATATTATTAATAAAAATAATATATATTGATCATTCATATGCTTGGTAGTAAGGTAAGTTAGCCTAAGGAAAAAGAAGAAACAAGTTAGAATAGTATATACCCACTCTCAAAAAGCACATTAAGATATCTAGATGCTAATTGATACTACAAGTAGTCCAGACAGAACGATGGGATAAAAAAAGAGCAGCTGGTGATTAAACTCTAAACTCTCTGCTACTGGATACATTAGCAGCAGCAGTGAATAGTTTAAAAATAGTAAAACCCAGTTCTTTAACTCTTAGTCATTCTCATCTATGTCACCATCCAACTTCAGGAGCATGAAGCGTGTGATTGCCAAATTCCAAATCAACTTCAGAACTTCAGAGCTTGCCCAAAGTGAGGCCTCTCTTCAAACAGAGGCCAAAGGATTTTTCAGACGTGCTCTTGGTCCCAATCTTGGTCCTGGGCTTAATCCCACGCTTGATCCCGAGCTTGCAGTGTCCTTTCCGTTTGCATATCTTTTCCAGTGGTCCCGTGAAACCCAACCACATGTTCTCAGAAATTCTAACTCAAAACACTTGTACAATTTGATTTATGGCATTAATAAATAAAAATATTTCATATACTTATTACATGTATTAGTTTCACCTTAGTTTCTTCTCCTTTGGGTTCGTTATCCTCACAATCTCTAAGTCATAAGAAATAAAAATCATACAAATAAGTATATTAAATTAATAGGGGCAAGAAGAATTAAAGACAAACAAGAAGGAAAGTAACTAACGGAGTGAAGCTGAAACCGATTAAGAATTTGTGCTCGCCATTTAGGTCCACATCATAAACAGTTGAATGCAAGATGTTGATAGAGCTTTTCCTCCTTCACAGACAATTTGGAACGTGGTGATCCAAATGGGTTGACGACCACGACAATCGCAGTCAGTGGCAGTCTGGACAAGACAAAAATCCAAGTTCCCTAGATGAACCATATACCCTGAGCGCTGTTCAAAATATCCGTTTACCATATACTTTTTGTAGTATTCCAAACCCAAAAGTCGCTGCGTTTCGCTTATAGAATACGTACTAGGATCAAAGGAGAACTTTGAAACCATCCCATAATGGGTGGATAAACAATAGATGGTATTGCCTACAACCACAGCCCTCCCGCTGAAAGAAAAAGACTGCTTAGCTGAGACAGGATGCCACTTGCTTTCCTTCACATAAAAGCAATGAAACTGTTGTCGGCACTCGATGAGAGCAAAATATTATTTCCGTAAACAGCATAACCAGCCATCCCTCCTCTGCCCTGATAGAGTGCAAAGGGAACAGATGGCAGGGGCTCCCAACAGTCATTGCAGGGATCATACCGCTCAAAGGCTACACTTGGATTATTTAGGGACCAAGAATCTGGAATTCCAAGATGATAAAGCTTGTTATACGCAGACATCAAGTTGACCTTTGGTTAAATGATTTGGGGTGCGTAAATGTATAGAATGACTTAGTCTCTGTGTCGAAAATACGTCCCTTCAAGTCTGGTTTCGTTGGGGCGGTGGTGGTGGACCTAAGGCAGTGCCTAAGGGCATCGCGAGCAGTTACCAACATATATAACTTGGACAATCCATTGAACCTCACAGCCACCAAACGACAATTGTACAGGGGAACCATATCGCTCTGACCAAAGATCTGTTACAGGATTAAGCAATGGGGGTCGATCTTCTTCACCCACGAGTGCTCCGCCTCGTCTTCCCCCCATAATTGCTCCTGATCCTTGTTCGATTTTTACTTCATATAACACACCTTCATATAGTCTTCAAAAGATTGTGCCAGTATGAACACAGATTTATAGTCCTTCTCACACACCCCTTCCATGTGAAGCTGGACAACAGAGGTAGGTACAATCTTTTATCTATCTGTTTTAAGTTTTTAAAATAGAGGAGGTTGAGTTTAACCACCAACCTTGGATAGTAGTATGGCTGCAATCCACTCGAATTGGTCCCTTTCGTATTCTTATTGGTGCTGCAGTGTCTGCAGTGTCGTTCGCCATTAGCATCATCCTCGTGATCACGGATAGTTTGAGGGTTTACGCTTATAGGGGAGCTCAGAAAGCTTGTCCAAAATTTGTTGTTGACCAGAAACAAGAGAGCGGACTTGAATCTCAAGCTCTTTCAATCTTCGATCCATGTCCAGGTTCTGATACCAAATGATATTGGCTGGATAGAAAAACGTACCAAAACGAGAATAGTGATGATGAGTTTATGGAGGTATACATAACAATGAGAAGAACAAAAACAAAATGACACCCTAAATAAAATGAAAATTATTGATACAAACAAATATAATAGAACTCAAACTTGTAGGGTTTAACAATTTGAAAGACAACAAAAATACTCAAATCATAACCAGAACCGCACAAACCTATATAATTTCGAAATTCTGTAGCCAACATCAAACCCTAAACAGTTTCTTGGCAAAAAGAAAGCAATTGAATCTCTAAAGAAATTGCATGCACATAAATTGGTGCAATGGGTTGAAACAAAAAAGCCAAAACGAGGGTGCTATGAAATCACTACCAGCACTACTCTTCTACTTTGTATTTCGTATCTTTACTTGGCCACTTGGAATCTCTAAAGATGAAAGCAAGAGTAGATGTTAGGGACTGGAAGCGGGTTCAATATTCACGGCTGCCCTTTTTTCTTCTATTTTTTTTCTGTCGAAAACGGCTGCCGTCTTATGGTGTGTGTTTTATAGCGTCAATTTGCTTTTGCTGTTATTTTGGGCCTCTACGTTATTGGGCCCATAATGTACTTCTCCAACAAAAAACATTGCCAAAAATGGACACCCAATTCCCATATTTTTGGTCCAAACCAAACCATATTTTTTATATACAAGCAATATTGGGGATTATGTTTTTCTCACACACGTACTTTATGGACACCAAATTCCCATATTTTAAGGTGTTATGAGGCTTGAACCTGAGACCACTGGTTTGCAAGTCAGACCCTTTTCTATTGGAATAAACCATTATTTTTATAGATTATTATAAATAACCCAATTCTAAGCATGTATTTATAAAAAAAACCCACACACTATTTAAATATAGAAACACACCCAAAACTCAATTCTAAAATAAACAATTTTATATTTTTTGGGTGTGTTTATAAATGGGTTTTGAGTGTGTGTAATGATGGGTTTTGGGTGTGTTTATAAAGTGTTTTGGGTGTTGGGGTTTTTATAATTTCAGCCCCCATTTTGGGTGTTTTAGTGAAACCCCCTTATTTTTATAAACAGCTTTGTTTGATGAACTATAATTCTCTTTTACAACAATTAGATGCATCAATCTTGTTTGAAATGTGAAAGTTCCTATAGATTATAATTATATATATTTATATATATATTTATTTTTATTTTTTCTGAATCTCTGAATATTGGTTGAAGTGGCTCTTTCAATACTGCCACAACTTGTCAATCAATGCTATGAAATAACTTCTTTTTTATAAAACAAAATGATGTTCTTTTGATTTTGTGTTGGTACTCATGGATGTTCTTAAATGCAAGAAAAATCTTAGCAGGTCAGTTTTTTATAATTCAGAAATAACTGAGTATTTTCTCTTGCCAGAACGGGCTATTCATTGTGGAGCATAAACATAATGTTCAAGAAAATTTTTAGCATGTGACAATTTTAGCATACGCATAAACAGAGTGCAGATAATTAGAAAGAAGTAGACCTGTGATGGCTACGGGATTTTAGTGTATTCCATTGGATTATATTCACAGGTTCATCTTTGTTTTAGAGGCTAATGGACAAATGTTCTCTTTAAACCGTCCTTGCATTGCCATGCTCTTCCTTTGAATGACTATAGCAGCAGTCCTTCCCCAACAACTATAGATGGCGGGTGTCTCTCTCTAATCATCACTAATTTTGAACTCTGTGGTTGGCAATCTTCTCTGGCCAAAATTTTGAGGCAGATTGTGAATCACCCTGCTTCTTATCTTTTTTCTTCTTATTTTGGTGGCCTGAGCCTTGCTTCGAGTCGAGGCCAAGCATCTGAACAACATTTGTAGCAGTAAAATAGCCCTCGTGTGGTAACAAACATCCATATACTGTTGTGATATACCAGAACTTCTGTATTGAATATCAGGAATATGCAACACTGAATTTCTCTGCCTATGTGATGATCTAAGCTTAGTACTCATAATACAGGACATCCAGATAGATCAAAGAATAAATATACATTCTCTCAGTAACCTCGGTTAGTCATTCAGTTTGAGATACCTTGAAACTGTTGCTTTTGGAATTCAGATAGTTTAAGTTACCATTTTCAATATACCTCATAGGCTACACTGGTTCTCTACCAATTAATCCCACAACAACAACGAAAAAAAATCACATAAAAGAGAAACTATATATATATATATCTCACATAAAAAGGAAAGGTCTTTTCAGTGTGGCTGAGCGCCTTCTTTTGTCATTTGAACTGCAATCGTTTTCTCTCCACCCAACTCAGAATGGTTGGAAGTATCACCTCAACCGAAATCCCGACGACATATCTTTGAGTAAGATTCTGGCATGTGTTACAGAGCAGGCACCTAACATGCCCTGAGAGCTAAGAAATTAGCCCCATGAACCCACTGTCACATTTTCTACACAAAGATGCATCATCTGCTAGGCAATACAATGAAGCCCTTTTGCTGCAGAGCTCACAACACGCATACCCTGTTGGGGAACTAACTGGCGGCTGGCAGAAACCACTCTCTTCTACACCTCTGCACATTTTGGAATCTCAAATATGGCCCGGTCAAGAAGTTGGAGCCAAAAAAAGCCATTTATAAAACTTTTGGCTTGGTATGTCAACTCTTTACATGGAGTTAATGGAGATGACTTTCTGTCCTAGAGTTTTCAAAGTCTTCATTGTAATGACACCCATTCGACTACATGACAAATGTGTCATTTTACTTCCTTTTCTTAAGTTCCCACCTTTCCATTTTCTTTTCCCATTTAAACTTGTGATTCAGAAAAACTTGGGTTATCAATCGTCCACAGCTTTGAATGGGAACCATGAGATGGATTCCCGTGGGTTCTTTTGTTTATCAATTTTTCCGGAGGTGGATGTTATTATGGGCCTAATTTATTTGTCAAACAGAGGGCTATGAAGGAATCAAGCACAAAAAGGATTTGAAACACCACTAGTTTTGACAAAATAGAAACCACTAATTTGACAAATTAGAAAGGCTAAACATGATTAAGCTCTGAGATTTACAAGATGCTTGATGGGATTTTCTGAGCCATGATTATCTTGCTGAGTGGTTGCCCACTCAATTTTGATTACTAATAAAGAAGAAAGCTTTGTTTCTATGGCCTAGAATTAAAGCCTTCCAATTGGGGCCCTACCAGTATTGTCCATAGAGTTTGTATGAATACATTCAGGCAGGAAAATGTCATTGTCCGCGTTTTGTTTTGGTGTTGGACATATGAACCCACTTGACAAATACTCCAATATGTTGAGTTGGTGAATGAATACCAATAATTTAACAAAGTAATGGATAAAAAGACTTGGTTTGGTGCATTTGGTCAATTTTCAAAGACTATGTTGTCAAATATCATGTCCACTTATTTTATGCATATTTTAAATAAGAAGATATATAATCATATCAAAAAAAAGGAGGTGCAGATGGATCCTTTACCGGGCCATCGAACATGAGACAATTGGTCTGCAAATCAAGGTCCTTTTTCACTGTCCCTTTTTACTTTAATAGTTCCAATATGAACAAATTTGTTTATCATAATGATGTTGACAATTTAACAATTTTGGTTCTCTTAACTAATTCTTCAAAGGCATACGTGACTTAGGCCAAATTCAGATCAGTTGATTTAGGAATTGTGCCGGCCCTTGACACCGGAGTTTTATATCCTCTCCCCGTACATTAGAGTGTTTAGCTTTAGAATATCGTTGTTGAAAAGAATGAAATGGAATTGGGCTGCAGCCTGCACCAAGCTTCTAGCATACTGATAGCCCATTGTGTAAAAGCCCAAGCAAATGAAATCCGAGAAAAATTTCTTTTAAAACGACCCACATAACGTAATCTCGCGCTCTCAGAAAAAAAAAAAAAAAAAAAAAAATACAATCCGGCGGCATTAATCACCTTATCTTCTCTGCGACTGTGACTGTTAGTGGTTTTATTGCCTTCTCTGCAAATTTGTAAATGTACCAAAAATTCAAAAGAAAAACGAACTCTGCGTGCAAAAGCAATCCGATTCCGCTACCTCTCTCTTTCCCTCCCATTCGTATGCCCAAAACCTGACCCTCTCTCGCTTCAAGACACTCCTCTTGATCATCTCCATCTTCTTCAATCTCTACTTGCTCTTCATCCACGCGCCGCCGACCTTTATCTCGCGCTACTCGTCCTCTCCCACCACGCGCCCACCACCTCGTCTTCGCCATCGCGTCCTCCTCTCGCTCCTGGGCCCGCCGTGAGCCCTACATCCGCCTCTGGTGCTCCCCGATCTCCACTCGCGCCTTCGCCTTCCTCGACCGGCCCCTCTCGATTCCCACGCCTACGGCTCCGGCGCGCAGGTCGTCGTCTCCGGCGATACCTCCCGATTTCCTTACACTTTACAGGGAGGGCTCCGGTCCGCGATCCGCGTGGCTCGCGCGGTCAAGGAGGTCGTCGATCGCTGCGAGCCCGACGTGAGGTGGTTCATTTTTGGCGACGACGACACGGTTTTTTCGTCGAGAACCTGGTGAAGACTTTGTCGAAGTACGATCACGATCGGTGGTTTTACGTTGGGAGCAATTCGGAGAGCTACCAGCAAAATGTGAAGTACTCGTTCGAAATGGCTTTTGGCGGTGGAGGGGTTCGCCATTAGCCATTCGCTGGCTAGGGTTCTAGCAAGGGTTTTGACTCTTGCCTGATGAGGTACGGCCATTTGTACGGAAGCGATGCTAGAGTTTTCTCATGTGTGGCGGAGCTCGGCGTGGGTTGACCCATGAGCCTGGGTTTCATCAGGTATGGAATGTGAATAATTATTTATCCTTTTTCATTCTAAGATTTTGATGGTATGTACATTCTCCTCAATAGTTGAATTTTATGTATCCTGAAATTGGTGAAACTGTGTTTTTGTTATGAAAGTAATTGCTTGACGGTGTTTAATGGATTGCAGTTTTGCAAGGAAAGTGTAATTAATAAACTTTTTGATCCAGATTAAAAGGCTCACTCTTTTATTAGGTGGCGATTGTGTTTAGTGAAGCACTCTCTTTTTAAGACATAAGGAATGGTTTGGACCTTCTAGAACTTGCCCTTTAAGTAGGGGAAATGGACGTAGTAATCTGTTATGGCATGAGTTGTTGGTGTAGAGATAGGCTCTTGAGCTCTGGTTCCTTACCTACACACGATAGTTTAAGGTAAGACGGCCATGGAGAGAAGTTTTTGGTTGCTTAGGAGACGTTTTGTAGGTGTTCCCTAGTTTGTAGGAGCTAACAGAATGGGAGGGTTGGTTTGGATCTTGACGCAAGCTGCCAACTCTATGGTGTGCTGTACTGAATGGAGAATGGGGCGGTACTTGGAATAAGGGAGGATGGTACTTCTCTAGTAGTTATTCGATCGGATGTTGATCCATCTTAGATTTGGGACATCTATCATTTTCTGATTTTGTAGATCCTATTTTCCTTCAGAGACCGAACTCTTCCAGCTGGGCAGCAGTTGATTTATACTAACTTGTATTTGGGCGTTGCCTATTCCCTTTTCTTTTTGTGTTTCGATAATTTTATCTTCATTTGTAAAGAAATAAGGTTTAATAAAATCAAGAAGTTGGGAAGAAAGAGTTAATATATGCTTATGGGAATACTTGCTCCTTGATTGGGTGTTCTTTAGTTTTACAAGGTTGTTGACAAACATGGCTTGATTATGCTCATGAACCCCATTGCGTTATGAGATGGACAAAACTGGATGACTGAACTGTAGTAACTTCATTGGATGATTTCTAGGTTTTATTTTTCTTAAACTTCTACAATGGAAGCTACTTGTCGGATGGCCCAAAAGTCATGGATGCTACTCGAAGGAACTATTGGCTGCCTCAATAAAACGTATCCTGCCCTTAGGGCTTTACCAAGAGACATTAGTACAGTAGTTATTTTTTTGGTGAAGAAGTACGGTAAGTTATTTTGACTTGGACAAATCTGTATTACATTTTGTGCCCTCTGCTTCATCATGTTTCAACTTTGAAGATGATGCAATTACATTGTTGGCCTGATTTTCTAATTATTAGCTTATTTTGCACAAGCTAAGTTAACAATTTAGTTGTTGCCACGTTGTGGATTTCATTAATGACAACCAAGTTTTCAGATGATGATATAGTTTTGATTGGTATCCTACATCTATGGAATCCAATTTGAGCTTGTTAGCTGAGATTCTTGTTGCAGGACTTGTTTCAAGTTATGTGCTGAGTTTAAGGGCGTTATCTTCATTTCACTAACCAGGTTGATATGCGGGGGAAATTTGTTTGGAATGCTATCTGCACATCCATTGTCACATTGGTGTCCCTTCATCATTTGGATTGCTGCAGAGCCAATCTTCCCAGACATGAACAAGACTCAAGCTTTGGAACATCTTTTTGAAGCTGTGAATGTTGATCCAGCCAGGATATTGCAGCAAACTGTTTGCTATGACATTTCGCATTCATTGACTGTTTCTGTTGTGTGGGGTTATGCTATTCAGGTCTATGATGGCAATGTACTCCTCACCAGATCTCCTTTCACTGCCGAAAACTTTTACTCCATGGAGGAGGAGTGGTATTTTTGATGCAAGTCAATATATGTTTAATATGAGAGAGTATCCTAAAGATAAATGTAAAAGACCATGGTCTTTTTTCTAGAAAGCGTAATAGCCAATAGCCATGGCATCTGGAGCACCTACACTAGGCACAGTGTGGAAGACTGCTCGAAAGCAAATGCAATAAAGAATTTGGAGCAAATCAGAGTGTTCTCACATAAGCTAGAGCTTGATGTTGATGAGGTATTATTTAAACTGATTTCTTATCGTAAATTTTGTTTCATATTTTAGTCCTTTTTAGTCAATGCCATTTAACTACAGTCCACATTTACATTCCAGATGAAGGCTCCACGTCGTCCCTGCTGCAACATTTTGCCGTCTTTTAACGACTCAATGACTATCAACATTAGACGTTGTGGAGATGATGAAGTGATATCCATGAATTTCTAGGTTTTCTCTCTTGGAATAGTTGCTTCGAGGATAATTAGTTTAATGCAGAATTCAGAGGACAAGCAATTTTGGTCAACTATCAGCTCATCAAGGTAATTCGTAATGTCATTTCCTGTTCTTAAATTATGTTTGAAAAGTTCTTAGGGAACATTGACTTCTACGTGGCCATTTGAAATACTTTCGTTTAGCCTATTTAGTTCCCTCCCTCCTTCTACATGGCCATTTGCTTATTTTCTCTGCTCATTATTCTGTATTGAGATGTCCTGACATAGGTTGTTTCACTTGTTAGTAAGTATGCTTGAGATTCGCAAGTTCTTTTTCCTTTGGTTGTCAAATGACCCTCCAAGCATTTGTGTTATAAGTGATATTATCTGATTAAATGATCTTCACTCAAGAATGCGAAAGTTCCTTTTCTTCTTGACAGGAGGAGGAGAATATAGTTGGAGTGGCCATCTATCGTTGGATCAAGACATGGAGCAAAAACAAGAGATTCTGGAATCATTTCCTTGAAGAAGAAAAAAAAAAAACAAAAGAAAAAGATAGTGGGATCCTGTTGTTGAAGGAAGCTACTGTGTGAAGCCAGTTAAGTTTGGATGTCTGATAGGGCCACTCTTGTTGAACTTTCCAGTGGCAGTTATCTCGGAAATTTGAAGAACAGAGAAAAACGAAGAACACCACGCCTATCTAGTTACGGGGAGACGACCCAAGAAATGTGGAACTGCAAAGGATTTAACTTTAGCTAGTAAATCATAGGCACTACAAACGGTACTATTCCCCATGGTTCTGTTTTTTTTGGGTTTCTGCTCAGACTTTATCATCAGTTTCAATGAGAAAAAAAAGGTGTCTAATTTTACCTCAATATATATAATCAAAGTTATAAGAGTGATGTTAGTGTCCACGTTGTATTACATTCATAACGTTTAAAGTTATTCATCCAAGAAAAAAAAGCAAGTCCAAACACTTGCTTTACGTAACAGTTCTATTTGCTAAGCCCGTTAAAGTTTTTATTTTCTTTTTAAAACTTGGAGCTGAAGTTGCTGCCTTCTTCACGCTCTCCTCTGCATCAACGAAGCTACCCAAATAATTAATTAATCATTTACAAACTCCGAGGGCCAAGTCCTAATCCACTGCCAATAGTATTTAACACCTAACCCTCTTCTTAATCACTCAATGCTGTCCTGTGGAGTTGCTGACCGTTTGAATGTAAACGTACGCACTCAACAGCTGGGTTCTTTGGGTTGGCAAGAAAATGTGGACTCTGTCTCTGTGTGTAAAGACCGCGCCTACCCCATCTTTTATTTTGGAAATTTAACTAACCTATTTACACTTTTTCTGCACAAGTGCAGGTCAAAGTTTGCATCTTTCTTATGCCGTGGATTTCGGTGTTTAAACTTTATTTACTTTGGTTATATGGTCCACCAACTTTGATATAAATTCTTCAAAATCTCTGCAACTCTGTTTCTTTTCTTTTTCTTTTCCATTGCCATTCAATCTTTGAAAATGTTGCTACCTCAATCGCCCTTCAAATCCCAGTCCTCTTCTCGGTTGATAAACCTCGTCATAATCTCATCTTCTGTCTTCACGCTCTTTCTTCTTGTGTCATTCTTCCTTGTATTTACTAGCTCCAAGCTTCCACATATCAGCTACTTATCTCAAGATGTGTACTCCTCGCCCCCAACCTCTCTTGAGCACATTGTGTTTGGGATTGCTTCGAAATCAGAAGTCGTGGTCAGCTAAGAGGAAGGAGTATGTCAGGCTCTGGTGGAAGAGACCAATCCATGAGGGGATGCGTGTTTCTTGAAAGGCCTTCACCTGGTCATGAACATCATGCCAATGACACTTCTCTTCCTCCAGTATGTATCTCGGAGGACACTTCCCGATTTCGTTACACTTACAGAGGTGGCATGAGGTCTGCAATCCGTGTGGCACGCGTTGTTTCGGAGACTGGTGGCACTCAACCATTCGAATGTTGCGGTGGTATGTTTTTGGGGACGATGACACGGTTTTCTTCTTCCGAGAATTTGGTGAAGACACTTTCTAAGTATGATAATAGGCTGTGGTATTACATTGGGACAAACTCAGAGATCTATGAGCAGAACAGAATTTTTGGCTTTGGAATGGCTTATGGTGGTGCTGGTTTCGCTATAGTTCCCTTTGGCAAAAGTATTGGCAAAGTGTTTGATTCATGTATAGAAAGATATCCTCATCTCTATGGAAGTGACTCTAGGATCTCCTCTTGCATGGCAGAGCTTGGCATTAGCTTAACTCAGGAGCCTGGCTTCCATCAGGTACTTATTTCTCTGTACCATCAATCTCTCTGTTTTTTCGTCCAAAAAATCAGTCTCTCTGTTTTTATTTTAATTTGTAATCGAAAGAACTAAATTTTTTGGTTCTGGGTTGTGAAATTGAACCAGAATGATATTCATGGTGACACATTTGGTCTGTTGGCTGCGCATCCACTAACTCCCTTGGTATCTCTGCATCACTTGGATCACATAAACCCTGTCTTCCCCAACATGACAACTATCAAGGCTCTGCAACATTTGTTTAAGGCTGTCAATGCTGATTCTCAGAGGGTTCTACAAAAAACAGTTTGTTAGACAGATGGTTTTCATGGACCATAGCAGTGTCATGGGGTTATGCTGTTCAAATTCACGGAAACCATATCCTTCGCCGGGCGTCCCTCCCCGTGCAAGAGACGTTCAGCCAGTGGAAAAAGGGAAGTGTTCTGTCAGGAGCTTATACTTTCAACACAGAGAACATCACAAGGACCCGTGTCGAAGACGGTTGTTTTCTTTCTGGACCATGTGTCCTCTGCTGGGATGGGATCAAGAGCATCTACAAAAAGTCCTACGAAAATTGCACCTCTGACATGGGTTCGCCGAGGAAGCTGGAGGAGGTCAGAGTGTACTCACATAAGCTAGACCTTGATATCAAACAGGTATTTCTGCTTACAACATTTTGACATAATACTTGTTCAATCCCTTAATCATTGCCTATATGTTCATGGAGCTTACAAAATCCTAATTCCATATTTTCTTGACTTTTATCAGTTTGCAGGCTCCAAGAAGGCATGTTGTGACATATTACCTTCTACAGGTGGAAAAGTGATGGATATTGGAAGTCAGAGAATGCAAGATGAGGAATTAATATACATGCAACCCATAGGAGTTTTTCATACAGGCATATAGCTGTATCACCAGGCAATCCATTACAGGCCATTTATAATACATATGTAATTGAGTCTTATAAATCACGAGTTGTTGTAGATGTTAGCAAACTTGATATTCTTATCCCATGTCATTTGTAAATTAAGGATGCCAATGTACTCGCCATTGGAATCTGGTTTCGAATTCGATCGCTTTTTGGCATGGAGATCTCAAGGATCCAGAAATCTAGGCAGGCCTAAATTCAGGGAAGTCTGACTTGAACTTATATGTATATAATGTTCAGTTAATTGATCAGCAAGGGAAGCAATTCGGTTTTGAGAGATTTGAGGAAGGAGGACACGTGAGATTGCTTAAGAAGCATGTCATATGCAGTTTTGACTTCAAATTTCTTTGTATTTTCATTTTTCTTTGGCACAATTGGATTAAGAAATAATGGACATTACAACAACCATGTTAAGGATGATAAATGTTGATTTCAGTGCTTGTGGTCATCGACAAATTCTTTGATATGCCAAACAGGAAAAAGAAATGAAGTCTCTAGTTTGTCTTTTATCATTTCGTTACAACTCCGATTAGGATAGATTCAGATTTGAGAATAGGGTGGGTTAAATTTACTTTACGTACAAATATTTTAAGAAGATACAAAACTTGAGGTACTAATGAATTTCATTGATAAAACAAAATACCCTAGTGAGGAGTACATATAAATAGAAACTAGTAAAACAAAAAACACTATACCATTAAATTGACACTTTATTGAAACAAGATGGATATTCCTTACTTTTAATTGACGTAGTCCTAAGAGAATATACTCCTAATTCTACTTCTGCTTAATTGACATAGTCTTTTGTGACCAAATAACTCCCTTTATAAACTAAAAGTACATTCGTTTAGATTGTAAGTATGAATAATTGTAAACTTTAATAAGTAATTGAACATATTTCGATTTATGCTCTTGCAACAAACAAACATAAATAAAAAATTCTTTTCTGATTATCAAAACAAATGCTATCTAAAAAAATTGGTACACTACAGATCTCACATAACAACTTCCATACATAACTCGTCCACTTGTACTTTGTAAGGGTCTTTTTGTTCCAGCAGCTTGACGAATGGGCTTGGGCTGTTGTAAGAAGAAAACGAACAAAACCCCCTGATGCCTGAGTTCAAGAACCGGGCTCCCAAAAGAGTTTTTTTAAAAAAGCTTGCTAAAACCTTAGAAAAAAAAACACTTTCAGGTTCACTAATAAGCATGACAAACTGATAAGGGACTTGGCTTGAGGAGCTTGTGGCATGGGAGCTGAGTCTTCACAAGTTTAGCAATTTGAGAGAGAGAGAGAGAGAGAGAGAGAGAGAGAGAGAGAGGAAGAGGAGCGTGGACTTCTCACAGAGAAAAGAAAAATTAGGAGGATTTCAATGAGAAAAGGGGGGAAAACAATGGAGGAGGAGGCGTCGAGAGTAAATTCCAGTTTGCTTAACAAAGCTTGGTCATGCTCTGAATTGGTGTGTTTTTTTGGGTAGAGGAAGCTCTCTTTTATAGGCATTTGGAATCTTAATTTCATTGATCCTCCATTCCCACTTTTCCTTTGCTTCTTTCCAATTACCCCCCTTCTTGTGAAATCTCTTCAACCGGAGCGCCTAGGTCAAAGGTTTTTTGGGGTTCCAAGGTTTTATGTGACTGGACGTCCTCATAGGGATGAGGCGCCACCTTATTTCTCCCTTAGTTTTCAAATTAGAGTTTGCAGAGGAAAAAGAGAATGGATAAAGTTGTTTGTCCATTGGGTATTTCTCCTACACCCATGGATTTCCTTTGGTTCTTGCAATGGCTTCTTGCTTGCGCTTAACGGCATTGTGTGTTTTTTATCGTGCTTGCGCTTGAGTTTTATCACACCATAATAAGCCGTGATTGGATCAAATAGCATCGGATAGGTTGATGAGCGTGAATTTATAAAGCCGTTGCATTTTTGGCCCTTTCACGCATGCTTACTTGGCGTGACACATGACCCACGGCTTATGTAAGTGTGTCCTACAATTTCTCTTTATGCCCCGATTACGTTTCTTTTACGACTAATTATTTGTGCCGGGCCAAGAATAAGCTTGGGCCTAGCCCTTGGATTTTTGGGCCTCAACATCCTTCTATTACTGTAAAGTTTCTTGTTTCCCTAACCTAAAATATAATGTGATTCAAACACGGAATATAACAATTATCTTTTCAGAGGGCATCGATCTAAACCAAGAATTAAGAGCGAACACATTGATTAACAAGAACAAAATCTTTCAACATATAAACTTTGTCTAAAAATTCAAGCAATCTCCCATTTACATTAAGGACGCAATCTAGACCTAAATTCAAGCAGTCTGTTCTGACTTGAACTTTGTCTAATGTTATATTACTATGCAAAGGAAGCAATTCGGTTTTTGATAGATTTGAGGAAGCAGGACACGTGAGATTGCATAAGAAGCTTTTTTTTTTTCTGTCTAAGATGACAAGGGTAATCAACCAAGTAAATGGGCTTCCACTCTGTAATGTGGAAGTCTCAGCACAAGACTGTGCTACTTGTTTCTCTGATGCAAACAATTTTCTCAAAAATTGCCCACGTAATATTATGTGGGATGACAATTGTTTGGTCAAGTTGACCAAAACCAATAAAATTCTGTGTACTAACATTGAGTACCCGCAATGTAAGCAAGCCAGCATCATTTAATCATATGAAGTTAGATTTAATGAGCGACTTAGCGCAAGTGAAGCTTCTCAGTCATCAAAAATGCATGCAACTGGTAACTTTAGAGCTTGCCGGTATAAAAAGATATATGTTTCGGTTCAATGCTCTTTGGTTAAATCTAATCACCAGGGCTGTACAGGATTCAAATCAATCCGTCAAAACCGATCAATCCAATTCAATTCAATTCAATTTTATTGGCTTCAATAATTGGTGGATTCAGAGTTTGAAATTCAATTCAAACCAAACCAATCCAATTTTTTAAAAATATATACAAATATTTGCCTTTCCTGGTGTTCGAACTTAAACCAACTTTCACGTTCTACTTACACACAACTTTGTTGGTATTCTTTCGAAAAAAATATATTAATATAGCATAAAAATTCTAGATTTTTAAGTTTTTGTGTTGATTTTAGCGTTTCTTTGTTTAAGGAATGGATATAACTTGAACTCTAAATGTTGAACTTCGTGTTATATTGTTGTTTTCTAAAATTTATTTATGTCTATTTAGTACATACTTAATGGTATGTTTTATTAGATTGAATTCTATACAATTATCTTTGTGATTCTTATATTTTCATACAAACCAATCAACACATTGGATCGGATTGTAAAATCTCAAATCCAATAAAAGATTGAATTAAATTGGATTGGATTGGATTGATATATAAAAATTCATTTGTTTCGAACCGATGTACACCCCTACTAATCACCTCTAGAAATTCCACATTATAATACCTCAAAGCTCATACAACAAAAGTAGGAATGTTTAGTAATGTATTTCTTAAAAGATTCACTTACTTCCTAATCACCTTCTTAATTCTCTCTCTCCAAACTGTATTTGGAACTAGGGATCTCTCTCCCCATTTTGTTCAACCACTGAGAACTTCACCGCCAATGGCACTTACCAAACCAACCTCAAAGAGCTCATGGATTATTTTACATATGAAACCCATTATCCCACAGGGTTTGTTCCTGGTTTCAAAGTGTCAGGATCCAGACACAGTCCATGGGCTTGTCCTCTGTACACTGCAAGCATCAGCCGAAGATTGTGCCACGTGTATTTCTGATGCAAGGAACTACATGATCCAAAACTGCACATATAGTAAAGTTGCAGTATTGTGGTTTGACAATTGCATGTATAATGTGTTGAATTAATTGTGGTCCAATATAAATGTGGTCAAAGAAACATATAGTGAATTTGAATTCACCATCTTATTTGAAGTCCCTTGAATATGACTTCAATTTAAAAAAAGGAACTTCCCATACAAGTGAAAAGGCACCGTTTGGTAAATAATTTTTGTGATCACAAGAAAAAAATGACTTTGAACCAACATAATGATAAAACTTGTCTAAAAACACTATAATTAATTAAAACACTTGTCACCATTACCTTCACACACTCTCTCTCTCTCTCTCTCTCTCTCTCTCTCTCCTATATATCTTTCCCATAAAACCTTCACAAAATTCTTTCTACTCAACTGCAACATGTTCATCTGAATGAGTGGTTCAGAAACAAATTTATATTGAATATTCATGCTAAAGATTACATAGTTTAGACTTTAAGATTCCCTAAAAACTATATAATAAATGCCACACATGAGTCACAAATCAATCAGAAATATATCTTTTTTTTTCAGATTCACCATTCTATTTTTTGCAACCAATGGGGTGTTGTATTGGCCTAGGTCTTTGGTGTGCTCCCAAATGGTTATGGGTTCAAAATCCCATGTACCCGTGTGTGTGAGTTTTTCCCACTCCCCTTTCCTTACTTTGGCAATAAAAGAAAAAAAAATCTCTATTTTTTGCCTAATTAACTTTCTTTCTCATTCTCCGAAGGATCTGCCGATTTTGTTCAACCCTGAGAATTTCACTGCCAATGGCATTTACGACACAAACCTGAAGGAGCTCATAAGTTATTTTAGCTATGAAGCCCTTTACCCCACATGGTTTGCTCTTGGTTCAAAAGGCACTCATGATACGGAAAGAGCATTATTGGCTGGCCCTTTGTAGATGTTAGAAATTAGGAGGTGTGATGTGTGTTGCTTTGATACCATTGTTAGTTTATGTGGTGAAGGGATTTAGGACAATAAACAATAGTTGAAACAAAGTGATTTTATTACATTAGAGGAGAATAGTACATAGCTTGGTGTAGGCTAATTGGCCTCCTTCTTAGCTCTTGTTGACTTATTGGCCACCACACTTGATTTAGATTAGTTTGGGCTGTTTGGCCATAGCTTGAGCTCTTGGCTCCCTTATAGTTTGGGATTTCTTTTCGTTGGACTCCACTTTGCTTTATTGCATTACATGCCTATTTATAGGCTTGATCAACTGACATGCTTTGTTCCACCGACTTGGGAAGATTAACCCCAGCCATATATGTGTGGCTTTCTCTAGAATAAGCTTCATTCTTCACATTGGTTGGAGTAAGACGCCAAGTCAATGGACTTGGTAATGTCGGCAAAACCAATCTGAAGAATCCCTAAACCAAAACCAATATGAAGAATGAAGCTCATTCTAGAGAAAGCCACACATATGTGGCTGGGGTTAATCTTCATTCTTCACATTGGTTTTGCCTACATTACGAAGTCCACCGACTTGGTCTCTTACTCCAGCCACAAGTGGCTTCATCTAGAATATTCTCTACATATTTTTTTGTGTGTTGCCAATATTCCATAATCTAGTTTGTAGTTTCTTGAGTAGTTTTCTAGAATTGCGTAGTTGCATCTACACAAATATGCATTACTTTTTCAACAGTAGCGTTGGAGTCTCAGCCCTAGTCTGCGCAGCTTGTAGTTCTGATGCCACTAACTATATCCTCCAACCTTGTTCATATAGTAAAGTTGCAATTATGTTGTGACACAGAGCCTGCATTTGGTTTAAGAAAAAGCAAGTAAATATTATAACTTATACAAGGTCAAGCAATATGTACTACAATCACATTGATCCTATAACAAAAGTCCAGCATAATACCTCTTCTGTATCAATCATCTCCCAGTGACCATCTTCTGAAGATTCGAAATAAACCCTTCTATGTCCGGGGTCATATGCATTACAAGGGCCCAAGAAAAGCCAGTATCTATTGTATCTACGATCAGACCCCAAAAAACAGATTGCATTGGGCGTAAGTCAAACCGCACTTCTCTTTCTTTTCATTTTTCTCCTTTGTAGAGAATATCTCGTCAGAGAATTTTGAGATTGACCCTGAAGAATCTATAGGGTGAAACTTTAATGTATAATCTTCTTTTGCACCACTCGTATGTCCTGCATGGATCCAGGTTGGCCTGGGCATGCCATGTTGTTTAGTTGATAACCTCTTAATTTTTGCCCCTGAACCAAAATGAAGACTGCTAGGAATGCATTCAGCAATAGCATTTATAGGATCCTATAAAGGAATAAGAAGAAAAAGAGAGTTGGGCGCCGCCGCGATTTGATCCTAATCGTAAGGAGTAGCCGCCAGGGAGTTGGGCGCCGCCTAGGCCGCCTAGGCCGCCTAGCCCCCGCCTGGACGGGTCTAGGCTGGCGTTTTGCCGTTGAGGCGTCAACCGGTTGAAGCGCGCAGGAGGCTGCAAAGCTTAAGGTGGCATTAAGGCGCTGCTTGTTATGAAGAAAGACCGAGAGAGAGAGAGAGATGAAGTCAAAACAGCGAGAGGAAGGAGTGTAAACTACGATGGGAAGAAGGAGACATCTAACCTAACGGGTTGGGTTTTGTAAAATGGGCTTAAACATTGTATTAAAATGGCCCTATATTAAAAAATGTAAACTTTTTTTAGCAGTTTTTTTTTATATTTATTTTTAATATCAAGGTTACAGAAATTACAAAAGTAAAAGTCAGATAATATCAAGGTTCGAAAATGTTAAATTTATAAACCACCATAATAATTACGGCTACTTGAATCTCATTGAATATTCAAATAATATTTACTGTCAAAGAATTTATATATAAGAGTTTCTTATATATAATGCAGTTTGCACCATTCAGATGATATTATCTTACAAGGGGCTGAACATGTTCCATTTAATGGGGCAACCTCAAAGTAGTGGGAAAAATAAAATAAAAATAAGGTTTCAATGTCCATGCAAAGATTCTATATATATGTTACCTCCATTCTAAAACTAGAACCTGCATAAAGAAGATCAATTGGAGCCACTATTGCGCTCAACTTTTCTTCAATGCTTAAATCTGAATATTCGCCTTCCATCAGTCCTAACAACCATACTTTTCCTGGATGGCTCTCATCAATTTCGGTGTATACTATCACCATGTTATCTTTACGTTTGCCATGGTTCATATAAGTCAGCTTTTTAATTTTGGAATTTCCTGAATTGCACCCAAAATCATCATCATTGCTACATGTACCACTTTCACCGAGGTCATCATCAACTGCTCCGGAGTCTTCGGTATCTAATTGGGATTCCTCCACTTTCTTTTCAGAAGAATTAATACGCACACGATATGTGGATGATGAAATCTTTTCAAATAATGTAATATCACTTGAAAGAGTTCAACCATCACTAATCAAGTGGAATACTGTGCTTGGTTGGTATCAACTTAATGATTAAAACATGAGAGATTATGATAATAATATTTTCAAGAAAATTACCTCCAATGACTTCGCCAACTCAGAAACTTTCAACCCATGAATTCCTTGCTCTAGCAGAACTTTGAACAATTCACCCTTCAAAGTACCAGGACGTAAACCATACTTCACCATAAGGCTCATTTCCTAGATAACAGAAGATTCAATTTGAAAAATCATATTTCACATTTATAGATAGGTTTATGCAACAACAGATAAAGCTTATTAATTGTAGAACATAAATGGAACCACCATAAGAATTCCAAAGAAAAATAATTCCAAAGACAAGCAGAGACAAATAAACATATCAACAAATGTTATTTAGGAATGCATGATAGTGCCAACAAACAAAACTGAAGAACTATTTCCTTTAACATTCAATCACTACATGTTATATATATATGTAAAACCTAAACTTTCTTATTTTGGTCCTTAAGTATGGAAAATGAATCTATCCAACTGTGGCTCTGCCTCAAGGTAGAAACAGATTATTCGGGGTAATGACAGATCTTAAATTACTATTGTCAATAAGGCTTTGAATGCTCAAGGTTTTGGGTGATGAACACATATTATTGGGTATTTATAGCACTTAACTTGCAGAATACAGATGTGTTGATAATTAAATACATTTACTAGGGAGGAAATGGAGCTTAGACAAATCAATTGCAACTATGGGAGTTAAATTAGAAGACCTTGCTAAGGGCATCCCTTCGCATTGCACTTCGCTTTGAACCAAAACCAGCGGCAACCAGTACTTGACGCAGTATTTTTGTCCATGTTAAAGGATTTAGCTATCCCTGCCAAATCATTTGATAAAGATGCTTAGTTATTGAGTACTTCCATTCAATTTTTTCATAAAAATGAAACAACAGTTGATTTAAGAGATGAGCAAAAAAGTCTCAAATGTTTGACAAAAAAAGTATAGAAAAACTCTATCATTAATGCTATTAATTTTATTAATTATATTGTGTTATTAATGAACAAGGGTTTACTTCCACCACTCCGGTCGAGTAAACCAAGAGTTATTAATAGATTACAAGTCTTTTGTTGAACGTTAAAACGCTCACTATAAACCCTTCCAATCTCAATTGGCCGCGAAATCGCATTGTGAAGACATGTTGTACAATCACAACTAGAAAGGTCACTAGGGAATTGAACCGAAGTACGGATCCTTTCATATACTTCCACCGGCTCCAAACACCCAGTTGCTTTCAATTTCATTGTATTCGCAGCTTCGGTGACTAGATTGCTAAACAAACCTACTTTCATCCGAACAAATGACATTGGATTGCTTGTGTTTTGCTGATTCATGACAAGCACCTTCGTTTGGTTCTCGACTAATGGACCAAAAAAATCCTTATTTGTTTAAACCCCACAGTTCTCTTTGTTCACCTCATATTCTAAGTTCATCCCAATTTTTAATTCAAATTTTCACAATTTCTAAGAGAACCCCAATATCTTCCAAAACTACCCCTAAATACAAGCAACAGAAGGAGAAAAATTAAAAAACTCATCAACTCACACCCCACACCCCGCTATCTTGCCCCTCACCACTCTAAGTTCACCTCAATCTCACATTACTTAAATAGATAAGAACACTGTTTTCAAACTCAATTGACAACCTAAAAGCCACTATTTGCATACCGCATTTAGGATTTGTGAAGAAAAGATGAGAGTATAGTAGATTTCTTGGATTGAAAGAAGAAAGTAATTTGGCAATAAGGTGTAAAGGAGTTTATGTTTTTGTGTTTTTCTAAAACTTAATATGCAGAGTGGTGGGGTGTTTGTATAGATGTATTAGGATTTAGTATTAAGTTAGATGACTTTTTTGTCTTTTTACATAATAATAAGGCTTAAAAGCTTAATGATTAAGTATTATGGTGAACAAAGAAAAGTGTGGGGTTTAATAAAAAAACTCTTAATTATATTGTCTTATATTGTAGAAACATCTCCAGTCTAATTGTCTTTTCCCTGTAGGCCGGCCGGGCCTGATTCTTCTTTAAAAGTAGAACGCAACGACCAAATTTTCCAAGTCGTTGCTTCAAACTTTGACTATAATAAGAAATGAATACTTCTTTCACACCAGAATAATAAATGTTGCTGGTGAAGTTTTTTTAACTTGGTTTTCGATTGAACATGGAGAATGGTCGTGTAGGGTGTTACCTTTGACTCTTTCATGGCCGAGACATTTGGATTTTATAAATGGATTTAGTTGGATCTTGAAAAGTTTTGATATTAAAATCATGCGTACGTAGCTGTTTGATGAAGGCCTCTAAGAAAACACCACATAAGCAGACTTGCATCCATCATTCTAAGTTCAACTTGCTCAAATTCTAACCATGTTTGCTTGACTATTGATTGGCATTCATCACTGAGAATCCAGCTTTTCCCTTTGCTGCCTTTCTCTGCTGCGTCTAATCCTTCATCACCTTGTAAAATGCAATTTCTTGCATTATATGCTCCTTATTTTCTCTTTGTTTCATGCTCTTCAAGTTG
>BJCG01000339.1:0-68475 GCA_005406145.1 Prunus yedoensis
AAGAAAGTTTCACCAAGATGATCCAGTGCTTGACAAAATTGATTCTGAGTTGTTGTTTAAGGGTCCAGGTATGCTTGTTCCTGGTGGTTGGTGCATAGGAAGAAGGGACAATGGGTCTGATCCATGCTCTGTTGTTGGTAACACTACAGTCCTCAGGCCTAGCCCTGGAGCAAGACGGCTAGAAGTTTTGATCAGCTCTCTATTGTCCAACGATAATTTCCGACCAAAACAGTGCAAATGACAAGAACTCAAAACTGCTTGTGGAACTGCTTCCCCATGCCAAGTTCAGTTGGTTTACACTTGACGGTAGAATACAGCATGATCAGAGAAATAGTATTTCTTATAGTTGAAAGAGAAGGAAATAATGCACATACCTCTGAATTATGGAGAGGCAAGGATGTGATGAATTTGGTGGAGTTGTGTCAATTACTTGGCTAAATTCTTACGTCTATGATGACTGCCACTTAGATGATTTGTAGGTTAGCACTTTTCCACATTTACTTTTGTTCGAAATTTTTGGATACTGTATTTGTCATGCCCAGCCATTTCGTATGCTGCGGTGAAATGTGTTTTGAAACCGATGCTGGGGGTGTAAGAGCTACTGGAAAGATGTATATTTGAAATAGGAAATCCCGAGAAAACTTGTCTGATTCTATGCAACTTTTGGATCCAACTTGTCTGATTCTGCCACATTGATATTTCATACTTGTTTTGGTCTTCCCATGTTATGTTTTTAGGTTTGTTTATTTCTTCCTCGATTGCCATGATATCAATTCACTTGCATCTAGATATAATTCAATTTTGTTCGGCCTTTGCCACGAGGCCAGTGACCCCACGGCGATGGAGGCCCCAAGAGTCAAACAGGCCAATGGCCATGGCTTTCCGTGGCTTGGCGCATATTCTCAGACTGGAGAGAGAGGGAAAAATCTGTCTCTCTTTTAAAGTGCTTTTATAATTAAGCATAATTCTTCAAGTCGTTTGATCCCTCCAAGTGATGTATATACTTGTATGTATAATGAAATTTATAGGTTACCCTATTAGAGATATTAGGGCTCGTTTAGGCCTGCTTTTCTAGGAAGTACTTATGTTCATAAGCGCTCTAACAAAAGCGCTTTCTTATAACATCTAATTTCAGAAAAAAATAAAGGTGCTTCGTTAAACACTTGGGAGTGCTTCTAAGAAGCACATAGCAGGTGCTTCTCCAGGGAAGCACTTCTATAACACAAAGCGCTTCCTAAACTTTTATGCCAAATCGTTTTCAGAAGCGCTTTAGTCTATCAGAAAGTACTTTGGCCCTTCCCAAAGCACTCCCAAACAGGCTCTAGTCATATAACCCATTCTTAGCACTAAAACTATAAATAAACTGCAACACCATTTAATTTTTATTAACAAACCCAAAAAACCTCAAAAAAATAAACGCTAGCCCTATTGAATTTAATTTGATTATTAAATTACTTGATGTCCTATTAGTGTTTTGGGCTTTTTTATGAAGTTTGGGGTTTGGTTTGTTTTAAGAAATCAATGGTAGTTTTGTAATTTAAAGAAATTAAAAGTCTTTTTTTATGTCATAAATGAGTTTTGGTGTGTTTTTAAAATTCATTTATATAGAATTTTTTTTTTTATAATTTAGGCTCTTATATTAAATATAATAGTGAATCTCCCTATATATTAACATCAAATGAGTTTTACATGAAAAGTGAACAACAAGTAAATTGAAAATATCTAGATGTTTGCTAGTTTGAGATAAATAAAATTATTGGATTCATCGAACCACCTCACCTCTCCAGCTTTCAACTTCGATGGCAGCCTTTTGAGAAATTGTCTGACTCTGAAAGGGAAATAAATTAAGAAAAAATAGTACAGCTTTGTTTCCTTTTCTTCTTAAAATTTGGTTGTAGGGACACTAGCGCATGTTAAAAGTTTGGAAAGGGACATGACATCTCCAGTAGGTTGGCTGCAACTATCAAAAATATCAATCACAAGTTCATTGTATAAATCACAATTCTGATCTAAAACTATTGCTAAGCTTATGCTAAGTACAACTTACCTAGCTGTACACGTGGATGGATATATGGTCGATTTGAACCACGTGAGTGACTTACAGCCGTGATATAAACTGTAGAGTTTACACTTGTGTCAACGATTAGAGCACCGGCGCTTGAATACATGCATGACTTGGATTTGAGCCATTATTGTGGTGGGATCTACACGTGCAAAAATAATTATTAGGAATCACTCAATGCACCCCTTTAACTGTGCTCGCCTGTCAAACAAATAAAGCATACAAAACGCAAAGCTAGCCGGTACCTACCTAATAAATTTATAGGGAAATTCACTATTTTATCTAATACAGCAGCCCATTATAAAAAAAAACCCATATATGAAATTGATTTTAGAAACACACCCAAACTCATTTACAACATAACAAAAGTCTTTAACTTCTTTTAACTCTTTTAGGACCTTTCTTATGAGAGAGGCATAATAACTTACACATACTACACCGATGCTAAGACTCAAACTCAAATCTTGCATGAGAGAGTAATTATTTCAACTACTACATTAGTGGATCATTTGGCATAATATTCACTGGCCTAACTTGGGATAAATGTGCCCCTTTGAAGTGTTTGGATAAATTTTCATCAATCTAACCCATGGGCCTCTCTCTCCCTCCGCCCCAAATGACCCTTTTAATTTCTTTTCTTTATTGGCTAGCTTTGATGTTTGGGGTTTTAGGTATTTTTGGTAGGCTAGCTTCCTCCGCTCCATATGTGTCTGCTACTGCTAGGCTACTTGTTATTTTGGTTTGCAAACATTAATTCTCCATGTGTGCCTTACATTATATATGACAAAAATCTCACAAGCTTTCAATATATAATGATTGGCTAGGCAATTCAAACACATTGAATTGAAGCAATAGGGGCCCACCCTTACACAATTTTTCTAATTCATCATTTGCTTCTGTAGAGCACCTATTATTGGAGGTGATTTTTCTACTCCTCCTTTCTCCAATTACACTCCTTTTTACTTTTTAATACTTTATTAATTAATTTGTTCTTTTTTGTTGTTTCTCTTTCCTATTCCACCCTTACTCTATAATTCCCTTTAATAAAAGACATGTACAATCACTTTGAAAGAATACAAATTTGAGACTATTATGCATACCTTGCTCTTTGCATATCTAAGTTCTTAATGACAGTTTGGTTAGCAGCATTCTTCAGATCTTCTACCTGTAAACATGTTAGCCCAAAAAATTTATTATCTATTAACTACAACAAAGATAAATAGTACTCACATATTTGGTATTAAAAAAAAAAACACAAAGAAATTTAGCATACAAAAACTTACATTTCTAAAATTTATTTTTATTTTTGGTTAACTTTTCTTAATTTCAGTTATGAATTCCTTAATGTAGAGTAATGATAGAATAGGAAAGAAAATAATAAAAAGAACAATATTGATTAAAAAGTATTAAAAAAATGAAAGTGAGTGTAAGTGGAGTAAAAAGAGGAAGAAATCAGCTCCCATTATAAACAGCACCCATATTTATATTCTCCATCGGACCCTCCATCTCCATTTCGATCAATCAAGGACAAGCCTTTTAGAGTATTAATGACATTGAAAAAACACAACAAATGGCAATGGAGATGGTGCTAGATAAACAGCCACCTAGAGAGAGAAACTCTAGAACCTAGAAATAGAAACCCAAAAAGCCTATCATGAATCATTGTACCTTAGATGCCAGATGGATTGGATTGGAGCTGATGTTGGCTACAGTGATAAGAGAAATGATACTCACAATTTCGAATTGAGTAATGCTATTTGGACACACAACATTGACACACTTAGTGACATTCATTGATGTCAATGTATTATTCATTGAACAGAAAACGAGAGAAAAGAAGAGCAAATGATACATTGACACATCATCGGATGTCACTAAGTGTGTTAATGTTATGTGTCCAATAGCATTACTCATTTGGAATTATATACACATAGAGAAAATAAATGCCCTAACAAAATAAATTAAAAACATTAATTATATGCATTCAAATCTTAATTAAACAAAGAGAAAATGGGTTGGCTTTAATCCCCAAACGATACCTGAATAAGATCAGCTGCAGGCTTTAATAATTTTTAGTTATTAATTAATTCCTACAGCCACAATACAAACCACTAAATTTTTGGTGAATATCTTGTGAACAGGAAGATCCTCAATCAGCTCACCCTTCAGCCTTCTTTTTTTGGTCGAAAGACCCTTCAGCCTTCAAGTCATCAACTTCACAACAAGTAAGATGAAACCCTCGTCTTCTGGCCATGCGTTTTCGGCACGAATGTAGAACAGAAGTGGAAGACGGAGGTCGCCTGATCAAGCTGAAAGGAGAAGATAAACAAAGGTGCATTTGGCCTCAGCTTGGATCTTGAGGTACCTAATTTCTTTTATCCTTTCCCTTTGCATATACCATGATCCTAGAAGAGGATTAGTTGAGAAACAAATCCAAAATTCGAAACCGAAAAAAGAACAAAAAAGATATATAGTATACTTCACCTTGATCTTTCACAAGCTTGGAATTAGAAATGAATAAAGCTGGGGGTTCTTTTCTTTTCCCAGTTGCCAGTGATCAAAGTGAGGGACTCAGTCGAGGAGAGATGAAGCCCAGTGCCCAAATTGGCTTAGCTTTAATTCTACCATAATTAGTACCAAACCAATATATTGCATTTGGCGCCATCTCTCTTACGACAGAAGCCCCTACGAATTTGATGATATATATGATCTCACTCTTCATTTTAGAATTGTACGTTTGCTTCTTTCATTTACGAGAAATAAGGATTTTGGGAGTTTATATCGACATACATATATTATATAGGCATGAAATGAAAGCCATATAGTACTATATAGATTTTTAATTATATATAGTACCAGTACTTAATTCTTAACTATATATATTTTTTAATTAACTATACCTATCATAAGGGGCAAACATAAACTCCAAATTCTCGTTCTTTACAAAATTATTATAAGGTAGGTAATATTGGAGGAAGGGAACAACTACTACCATTCCATTACCAGGTCTCATGGTCATGGATAAGGGGACACACAGAATAACACACACACACACATATATATATATATGAATCTGATGATTTGTTCACGAAATTTGTCAACGCAAAACAGCTGTGAGTGAGATGAACCCATCTGCAAACATAGTTATTATTTTTATTGATCAGTAATATATTTATGGTCTCCTCTTATCTCAAAACTCGTGACGTAACTCTAATGATTGATTGAACTTAATTAGTCCTGATTTTAGATGGTTAGATCGATGATAAGGTGATCATCTCAGTAGACCTCCTGTAATTAACAATGTAGCATTATCTGCTAAAACAATCATATTTGGACAGGGTCAGTTCATTAATTTGCAAATGACACCAATTAATTTACTAGGTTTATATTGATTGTTGTATAATTCTAGGTGTAGCATGGAGTTTGTTGTGTGTACCTTTTCCAAGGCTTTAATCAATCAAGAAGCTGCATGCAGAAGTTGCAGGGTATCTGGTCGCATAGCGACGGCACTAGCAAGCAGAGCATTAGGTTAACAAGCCACACCACTAACACAAGCACCAAGCACCAAGCACCAAGCAAAGCAAGGAGGCTTGCAGCCTGCAGTGCCGTCTCTCATGCGACAAGACTCTCTCAACTTCCTTTCTACATTCCCTTTCAATATACTTTTGGACCTTACCTCCCTCCATACCTCCTCGTACTTACATTTATAAGCTAAAAAATAACTAGATTATAATAAGATAATAATAATAACGTCGTATTGATTATTAATTAGTGGGTTTGTTTGATTATTCTTGTAATTATTAGCTTCTAGTAGGTAGCTGACCGTAGACACAGTCTCGCATGTGCGAACACATGAAGTCAGAGAGATCCACAGGAGAGTCCATGAGGACCACTGACCAGGTACCTGCTTCATTGAGGAGTCTCTCCCTTCACACGTGAAACTTCATATTCAACATCACATGCCTAATAAATTTTGAAAGATACAATGGCCCAAAAATGAAGGTACAAATGTAATCTTAACCTTTCGTCCACACTTTGACTGGGGCATAAAATCCTAAAGAAAACTAGGACAATTTGTTTTTCACATTACAAAGTCACCTCAAAAATCATGACAACGAGAATGATGGAACTAAATTCTGCCATGATTTTAGAAGTAATCTTTTCGTAACGTTTTTAGGATAAACTTCAAGTTGGAGCCCAACCTATAGGAGACGATCGAATATGCACCACTAGAAAATGAGGCAAGAGCGGTAGCCCAGTTGAGGATAATAGCACTAATAGCCACATACCACAGATATTGATTTGGGCTGGATGTAACCTGTGATCAGACGTCTTATATATAAATCAGTTTTCATAAACTATATATTGTTACATATTTGGACAAGTTGCGGTAGGTATATATATGCTCATCAGTGTAAACAAAATTATATGATGCCTTAATTAATTCTCTTGACCCTACGTTTGTTAGTTGTTCTATCACTAGTACACAACCATTTAATTATAAATACACACTTGGGTTATTAGATTATAAGTCTGCACAGGAAGACTGATATACATATATATAGTATAATTATATAACACGAGCTCAGACTGTCTGCTGGTTGTCAAAATCCAAGCCTGGAATTTAAAATTCAGCAGCCAGTTGAAGGGGTCAGAAAAGCACCCTTTGATGAAGGGGTCAGAAAGCACCCTTTGATGAAGGGATCAGAGAAGCGCCCTTTGATGAAGGGCAACTTCATTAAATTAATTGCACTGCCTGTGGCCGAGTTTAGCAAGAAAAAGTCTAACAAAGAGAATAAGAAAATTAGGAAAATATTAGTAAGAAGATGATGAATGGATGAATTAGACACAGATGCAATTATTAAAGATTGAGAAGACAATTAATAGATATATACCATTTTCTCTATTTGGCCTCCTGTTTAGATATATCACTTGCAGAGAAGGATCAAAGTTTTACAAGTTGTAGGGTTTTATGGTCACAGGAGGGATGACACCAGCTGCTGGTAGCTAGTTGCACCACAGACAGTGCCATCTCTCCTGCGAACATAAATCCTCAACTTTTCTTCTCTCTCTCTCTCTCTCTCTCTCTCTCTCTCTCTCTCAATTTGGAGAGTGTTAGATTTTTCTGCACCATGAGGAATTAAATTAGGTAGAGTTGCAGAAAGAAATAGAGGGGTTCATGTCACAGGAAGATGGAACATGCTTGCTGCAAATTAGAGAGCACAGATCACGTGCCATCTCTCCTGCGACATGAATCCCTCAACCTCTTTTATCTCTTATTTGTTGCTCTCTTCATGGTTTCAGGCTCTATTTATAGTCAGGTGAGGGTTCTCTATGAGCTTAGAGAATGTAAGGTTTTTCCACAAATATATCAGGAAATTACCTAAACAATGCCATGAAGTTGCTTCTAGTTTGCGAGGGCTTTGCCTCCCAAAGATTGACACAGAAAACGAGACAAATTAGACTATTCTTATGAATTAATCTTTCTTCAAATCAAGGGTTCAAAATGTTGAACATTGCCTAATTACACATCAGAAACTCTCTAGTAACTTACAAGTTCATTTCGTCCAATCGAAAACTACTGAAAATTACGAAGACAATTTCCTGGAGACCTTCACCTTATAATTAAATATCATGACTTTGTTTCAAGCATATAGCCTCCAGTCAAAAGAAATGGAAAGATCTGTTGAGAGTCTTGTCTCTGTTGCGGGCGCAGCAAGCTAGTCTGAGTCATGCATTCTAGTCTGGCTTGGACTAGTTTTTGCGTTTGGTTGCTATACACTAGGTTTTTTATTTTTTAGAGAATCTCAACGATACGAGAAAAACATTATTGAAAACTTGTACCGTCATGGCTGGGCCAATTAGCTATAGCTGTCATGATAGAATTACTTTATCAAGGAGGGTGATTTCGGAGTAGTTGGTGTCTCTTTCTAATTTCCAGGTAGCTTGTCAGATTTTTCCCATATGGAAAACATGAACCTTGTAAATTCCTTATTGAGATATATAAATTATGGGCATACTGCCGGTCCGTCTGTCGGTCATCGGTATGGGCTGCGTGGTTCAGACCGAATCAATTCCAGCCCTAATTTTATTATTAATTAGGATGATACGTATACCAAAGAAGGTTAAGAAGAAGATTATAATAAAATTGGATCAAACACCAAATTGAACCATTTCTCCGAAGAAACATTTTTTGTTATTTTGTTTTAAGTAATATGTAAGCCAGCCAAGAAGGAATTTGGGCCCATTTTAATTTATACAGGCCCAAGAAAAAGACAACAGGCCACCTAATACATTCTGGACATAAGGCCCAATAAAGCATTCTGGGCAGACAAGCCCTAAATTTTGTCTCCATGACCAAGTACAAAGTGAAAGAAGATCACTTGGATTGTGGAAATCAACGCCGCTCAATTTCATGGAGTCGTTCTATAGTGAGGGCTTTATATATGACCCTTAAGTGAGGTCTTATTTTAACCGTTGGATCATACTAACTAATTTGATCCAAGAACTAAGAGGCATATATAAGCCCCTCACTATAGAATTCTTGCAATTTCATGTGAGTTTTTAAATTCCATCGATTCATAGTATAACAAATTGGCTTCAAGTTTATGCTTTCAGTTGGGGCGATTTTTAGCCCCAAATTTGTACTCTGTTCCACTTTTTCCATGCCTATTCCCACTTGTTTTCCCGGAGCTTTGTGTCTAGGCTTGTTCTGCTTCTTTGGATTTGCGTTCTGAAATCAACTTTTTGTCTGCCCAAATGATGCAAGTTGTGCACTTTTTCTCTAATAACTGAGCGTCAGGTGTTTGTTGAAATGCCAAGTCCAGTTAGTTTTGTCTGCCTGCCTTGTATTATTGTTACTTCTGATAAATATGTAGCCATACTTGGTGGGGAATCTATATGGGACATGGATACAAAAATGAAAATGCAAGACCCAATTTCCAACTTAGGAATAGGTGAAATTGGTTGTTTTATGAAAACTCATGTGGAGTTAGAATGATGCATACAGCTTCTCTTTACACGAGACAAAACCCTTATTTTTCCCAAATCCAAAATCCAATTTTCTTCCTCTCATTTTCTATCAGATGATGCTTCTGTGTCTTGATCTTTTTCTTCTGCTGCTGATTTCTTCTCTTTCCCTTCTTCCTCAGCTTTCAGCTTCCCATTCTCTATTTCCTGTTCAAGAGCTTGGATCAGATTGTGTAGGCAGTTTTCAGCAACCCCAGTAAGGGACTTGGGCATCAAATGCTCTGCAACATCAGCTGGAGTCATATTGGTTTGCTCCAGCAACCCACGAATTTTGGGAAACAAATGGTGTGCTTCAAGCTTGAGGTAGTTCCTAGCCAGCACCTTGAATGATTCAAAGTTGCAGTACGACAATTCTATGTGCTTGTCCATCCTTCCTTTCCTGATGAGAGCAGCATCAAGTTTCTCCACATAATTGGTGGTGAAGACTATCAGTCTCTCTCCACGGCAAGCTGACCAGAGCCCATCAATGAAATTCAGAAGCCCAGAAAGAGTCACCTGGCTGGGTTTTGTTTCCCTTTCCTCTTTTGCCAGCTTTTCCCTTGGATCTTTCTCTTCATCCTCTTCCACTTTCTCTTTTCTCTTCCTCCTTTGGCCTGTCAGATCAAGTGAACAATCAATGTCTTCAATTACAATAATGGACTTGCTTGATGTTTCAATCAACAGCCTCCTCAGCTCAGTGTTGTCTTTGACTGCAGTCAATTCAAGATCATAAAGATCATAGCCCAAAAGATTGGCCATGGCAGCTATCATGGTGGACTTCCCAGTACCCGGTGGCCATAAAGAAGGTACCCTCTCTTCCATGCCCTCCCAATACTTGCATAAAACTCTTCTGCTTTGCTGAATGCCATTAAATCATCAATGATGTCCTGCTTCTTCTCTGGCTCCATGGCAAGTGTCTTAAATGTTGCTGGGTGCTCAAACACCACATGGCTCCAATGTGAGCCATTGTTGGTATAAAGCTTCCTCTGCCTATTTCTCACCCTAATGGCTTTGCCCTCTTTCAAGACATGGGTTAGGTAAGGCCAATTATGAGCTCCCTCTGCCCTTTATGGAATTGAGCTTGTAGTACCTTTTCTCATCATTGATGGGAGTGTATGAAAAAGTCTGCTGCTTGGAAATGTTTTTGCCTGAAGCCCACCAGACTTTGACTCCCTTGAACTCATCAGAGACCTCCTCATGGTCATCCATGCTCAGAACAAGGGACTGGTTGTTCTTGATATCAGCCTTGAGCCGCTTCGCTGGGTGGAAGATTTGGAGCTCAGATAGTTCTCGATGGCAGAATAAGCCTCGCTGCGCATGAGACGCTCCCCTGTAAACTCATTGAATGTGATTTGGATATAGGATACACATAACCCACCAATCTCTGCGAGTATTTTTCGATGTGCCGCCGAAGTTCATAAGGAAAGTATTGTTGAAAGATTGCCCATACAAACATCAAGCCTCCAATCGTGGATCCAAGATGAGCAAACATGTCTGCTGGAACCATGTTTGCAACTTTGCCTCTTCTTTCTTGGCCTCTGTATCTACTTGTTTTTCTGAGATGATGTATGTATATATGTATGCTACAATTTGTATACTTTGGTGAAGATTATTTTAATATATTTTCTTGGAAAAGGCCTGGGTGTGAGTCGGTATTAATAATTCTGTGTGAGTACCATCAAACGTTTCTGGTCCAAAATTGACTGGTAGATTTTGTCTCGATGCCAGAAGTCGGCAAAGGCTGTGTGCAGACGTGGACTCGTTTTCTTGCTCGATGGGTTAACCCAAATGGAAATTATTTGTTCCGTGACATCATTAACATCATATTAACAATGATGTCACAATCCTTCAACTCAGCATCGTACAGATTCTTTTCTACGCAGTTTCCTTTCCTTTCAGTTTGAATTATAGTCAAGGGAAATTTGGAAAAGAAAATGCATCTTTGATCCGAAAGTGAATCATGAACCAAAATGTTTGGCGAATAAGAAGGAAATGAAAATACGTCCCTTCTTACCAAGTAAGTAGGAATTCCTACATTCTTGCTAATAGCAGTGTGACCTGTGTACATAAGTTTTAATTTTTTTTGTATTTTTGATGAACTATTTTTTTATATATGTCAAATTGTTATTCGCAAAAAGCAAGTAGTATCCAGATGGAAATATTAATAAATAGATGCAATTAAAAAAAGAAGGAAAAAACAGTTGTTGCAACTTAAAGCCAACTTAGCATGAAATTAAAAATGCATATGTGGCTAGAGAAAATGTTATAAAACTTCATTGAAAGATTCTTATTACACATTAAGAAAAACAAAGAGACTCTGTCTTCTTATTACAATATGTAAGAAAGGTTAAAATTATGCAGATACTTTCACTCTCTTCCTTCGATGGCAGAGTGTTTCTTTCACTCGTTTCAGCTGACGTTTCATTCATTTTACGTCTCCTTCTTTGGCTGATGTTCCGTTACATTTCACTTCATCTTTAGCAGACTGCTCTTTCTCCTTCTCTTCTTTCTCTGCCTTGAGTTTTGCTTCTTCCTCTGCCTTCTTACTTGCTTCTTCTTCCTCAGCCTTCTTTCTTGCCTCCTCCTTTGCAGTCTCAATAGCTTCAATCAGGTTCTTCAAGCAAGAGTCTGCATCCTCCGTGACAGAGTTGGGCATCAAATTCTCTGCAACATCAGCAGGAGTCATATTGGTTTCCCCAACAAACGCTCGATGGTTTCGAACAATTCATGCGACTCTAAATCCAAATAGTTCCTGGCAAGCACTTTGAATGCTTCATAGCAGCAGTAGGACAATTCTATGTGCTTGTCCATTCTTCCTCTTCTTATGAGAGCAGGATCAAGTTTTTCCACATAATTAGTGGTGAACACAATCAGTCTTTCCCCTCCACAAGCTGACCAAATCCCATCAATGAAGTTCAACAGCCCAGAAAGAGTAACCTTGCTTGGTTGGCTCTCTTCTTTTTCATCTTTTTCTTAACTGGATCCTTTTCTCATTATCCTCCTCATCCTTCTCCTTTTTCTTCTTCCGCTGACCAGTAAGATCAAGCGAGCAATCAATGTCCTCGATCACGATAATAGACTTACTAGGCGTGTCAATCAGTAGCTTCCTCAGCTCTGTGTTATCCTTCACCGTCGTTAATTCGAGATCATAGACGTCGTAGTCCATGAGGTTCGACATGGCTGCAATCATGGTAGACTTGTTAGTTAAGACAAATACAAAACATAGACATCCCTAAAAGGCTTGTCTACCACCATGTTACTTTTCCTTGTTTTCATTTCCTTGTTTTAGGGATGGAAACTCTCCATGTTTCCCTCCATGTCTTGTGCATTGTTTGTAACTAATAATCACCTTGTATACTTGTATATGTAACCTCTCACCAAGAGTTAATCAATTCAATTGGCAGATTTGAATTCTCTGCAAAACCTACCTTGTTCTACATTCTCAACTCTCTCAATTACACTATATTTGGCATGGTATCAGAGCAATCGATTTTGGTTGCCTCTGCATAACCTTGTTCTTGCCTAATCTCTACCTATCCTTGCCCATAATTTGCTGTTATATTATCCCTATCTCATACTTTGCCTTGCCTCAAAATTGGTCTTGATCACAAGCTTTTTTGTGCTCTTGTTTGCTGAAGTTTTTAAGCCTTTTCTTCCTCTACATCTCTTTATATATTTACCTCATGGGTGACACCAACGACTCAATCAACTCCACGGGTGACTCCTCTAAAATCGACTCCACCAACTCCACCAAGACCGACTCCACAGCTCCACCACCCGGTCCTCTCATGACTACTCTCAAATTACTCCTGATAAGTTGGATGGGTCCAACTATCCTGCATGGTCTCGTAGTGTTCGCTTGGCCATCACTGCTCGTCGTATGGCTGGTTTCATTAATGGTAAAAAGATTGCCCCTGCCATTGATGATCCTAGCTATGAAGTTTGGGATGAAGACAACTGTTTGGTGCAGTCATGGCTCCTCAACTCCATGACCAAAAATGTACGTGCCTTATTTGATCACTGCTCAACGGCTTATGCGGTGTGGGATGCAGCTCGGAAGACATATACTGTCACTCAGAATAGCTCCAAGTTGTACCAACTCCGTCGTCAGTCCGTCACCACCTCTCAAAGTGGTGAACCTGTGAATGTCTTCTACGAAAAATTACACATAATATGGCAGGAAATTGACAGCCTCCGTCCCTGCAAACATACCAATCCCGATGATGTGGCTCTTCACCACAAGCACTTGAGGTGGAACGTGTGTACGATTTTTTGGGAGGACTCGATCCCAACTTTGATTCCGTTCGTAGTCGGATTCTTGCCATGAACCCGCTTCCAGCAGTCATTGAAGCTTATGCACTTGTGGTAGAAGAAGATAATCGCCAATCTTCCATGCTTGGCGGTGGAAGTGCAATGGCAGTCAAGCCATATCGGCCACCACACCGTACTTCCTCCGGACTTCCCCCCGGGGTCCCAAAACTGACGATGCAAAGGGAACTCAGAAGTGCACTCATTGTGGTGGTGATCATCTTGTTGAGAAGTGCTTCAAGCTTCATGGTTATCCTGAGTGGTGGGATGCTTTCAAGTCCCGCAACAAAACACCAAGGCAGCATGTGTTATAACTACCGATGCCTCTCCATCTTCCACCCTACTCTCCGACTCCGAATCAGGTACACGACCCACTACATGGATAATTGACACAGGTGCCACTGATCATATGACTTTTGACTCTACTATGTTTTCCACAATATCTTCTAAGTCTCGTCATCCTTACATCACTAGTGCCAATGGAGTTCCTTCTAATGTTGCTGGTGAAGGAACTATATCACTTTCCCCTTCCTTATCTTTATCTCATACACTACTTGTTCCCTCCATCAATTGCAATTTGCTGTCTGTTGGAAAATTACTTGACTCACATAACTGTTATGCCACATTCTATCCTTCCCATTGTCTTTTTCAGGACCTCACGACTCACGCGACGATTGGGCATGGTAAACGAAGAGGGGGGTTGTATTCCTTGACGGTCTCTTCACCACCAAGGGCAAGCTCATACTCAAGGTTCCAGCTCACAAGCTCGCAATCAACATCAGATTTGGCTTTGGCATCGTCGTCTAGGACATCCATCCTTTGGCTATCTTCAACGTTTGTTTCCGTCTTTGTTTCGTGACCTAGATCATTCTCAGTTTCAATGTGAAACCTGTGTATTGGCCAAAAGCCATCGAACTGTTTTTCCCTTAAGTGATAATAAAACGGAATTCCCTTTTGATTTGGTTCACTCTGATGTTTGGGGTCCTGCTAAAGTTTCTTCCAATGGCAAAAGATGGTTTGTTACCTTTATTGATGATTGTACTCGCATGACTTGGGTATATTTACTAGCTCATAAAAGTGACGTTTCCGCTGCAATCCGTGAATTTCATGCTATGATTACCACACAGTTCCAAGCCTCCATCAAAGTATTTCCGGTCTGATAATGGTGGGGAATATGTGAACAATGTCTTGGCACATTTCTTCCGAGACCAAGGCATCATTCATCAAACCTCCACATCTTTCACTCCGCAACAAAATGGTGTCGCAGAGCGAAAGAATCGACAATTACTTGAGGTTACTCGTGCTTACATGCTGGATAAATCGATCCCTCACTACTTATGGGGACATGCCCTTCTTTCTGCAGTATATGTAATTAATCGAGTGCCGAGTAGTGTTTTGAAGTTTGAAACTCCACTGAACACCTTGGCCCTTCATGTCTCTCTTCCTACAGTCCTCAAGCTGCCTCCTCGCATATTTGGTTGTGTTGTATATGCTCATGTTCCATCTCATCAAAGAAGTAAGCTGGACCCTTGTGCCATTCGATGTGTGTTCGTTGGGTATGGATCAACTCAAAAAGGATACAAGTGTTATCATCCTCCTACTCGCAAGCTCTTTGTCACTATGGATGTCACATTTCATGAAGATTTATCATACTTTGAAGCTACTATGCCCCCTTCTCTTCAGGGGGAGAGAAGGAATGAAGAGAAGGAAGAAGAAAAAATCCAAGTCTGTGCTAATCCGACCGGTCGTTACCCAGAAGCGACCGGTCGCCTTCCTGAAACGACCGGTCGCACTGACCCCAGCGACCGGTCGCCTTGCTCCAGGACTTGATGAAAATCGATTCTGTGAAAAAACGACCGGTCGTAATCCTGAAGCGACCGGTCGCAATCCTGAAGCGACCGGTCGTCCAGACCCAGGGAGGAGGAAAATCGATTCTGTGAAAAAACGACCGGTCGCACAGAACCCAGAGACCGGTCGCTGAGCACCAGTGAACTTGAAGATTTAGACAGCGATGAAGGTACTGGAAAATTGTCGTTATTATTTGGTGAAGATCCCGGAGGAGACAATTCAAATGGTTGCTGTGATCAACAACAAAATACAACCCCTTCTTCTCAACCATCGGATCAATCGTCTCGTGATGAGGAAACACTTGAGGTAATTCCCGAAGCACCTAATGCTATACCATACACTCTCCCACCTAGGACCACTAGAGGAAAACCCAAACCTCAATATTGTCCTGACCTTACTGCCAAATCTAAATATCCCATTAATAACCATGTTTCAACTCATAGATTGTCAAAGTCATATGCATCATTTGTCAATCAATTATCTACTGTATATGTTCCAAATAAGTGGCAGGATGCTATAACAGATTCCAGATGGGCTGAAGCAATGGCAATTGAAATGGAAGCTCTGGAAAAGAATTGTACATGGGAAATGGTCCAGTTGCCACAAGGGAAGAAACCAGTTGGATGTCGGTGGATATACACCATTAAATACAAAGCTGATGGATCCATAGATCGATACAAAGCTCGATTAGTGGCCAAAGGGTATACACAAACATATGGAATTGACTACCAAGAGACATTTGCACCTGTTGCCAAGATCAATACCGTACGTGTTCTCATGTCATTGGCTGCAAACCTTGATTGGCCACTATTGCAGTATGATGTAAAGAATGCATTTCTTCACGGGAATTGCAAGAAGAAGTGTATATGAACCACCACCAGGGGACCTCCATGGCACTTGGTCCCAACACCGTGTGCAAGCTGAGAAAATCATTATATGGGCTAAAGCAGTCACCACGAGCCTGGTTTGGAAAATTCACAGATTCTATGAAGCACTTTGGGTACACTCAGAGCCACTCGGATCACACTTTATTCTTAAAGCGTCGTGGTGACAAACTTACAGCCCTTATCATCTATGTTGATGATATGGTGGTTACCGGTAATGACAATGAAGAAATGAAGAATCTGCAGAAGCTCCTTGCTAGTAAATTTGAGATGAAGGAATTGGGTGAGTTACAATATTTTCTTGGCATAGAAGTTGCTAGATCAACACATGGCATATTTCTATCCCAACGAAAATATGTGTTAGACTTGTTAACAGAAACTGGAATGCTTGATTGTAAGCCAGCTGACACACCTATTGAGCAGAACCACAAGTTAGGGATGTATCCAGACCAAGTACCCACTGACAAAGAAAGGTATCAAAGATTGGTTGGGCGACTGATTTATCTATCAAACACACGCCCCGACATAGCTTATGCTGTGAGTATGGTGAGTCAGTTTATGCATCAACCAAGTGAGGCACACATGAATGCAGTAACTCGGATCATGAGGTACTTGAGGCTGCCCCAGCAAAAGGGTTGATATTCTCCAAGCATACACATATGGACCCAGAAGGATACACAGATGCGGATTGGGCAGGATCCATCACAGATAGACGTTCTACTTCTGGATACTTTACGTTTGTGGGGGGCAACTTAGTCACTTGGAGAAGTAAGAAGCAAAAAGTTGTGGCTAGATCAAGTGCTGAAGCAGAATTTAGGGGAATGGCTCAAGGAGTTTGTGAATTGCTATGGTTACGGAGATTACTGAAGGATTTGGGAGTTAAACCATTGAAAGCTACAAACTTGTACTGTGATAATAAATCAGCTATCGAGATAGCACATAACCCAGTACAACACGACCGTACCAAACATGTGGAAGTCGACCGACACTTCATCAAAGAGAAACTAGAAAGGGGTATAATCAAGTTTCCATTTGTAAACTCGGAAAACCAACTTGCTGACATCCTGACGAAGGCCGTATCAAGTAAAATTTTCCATGACTCACTGGACAAGTTGGGCATGCGTGATATCTTTGCACCAACTTGAGGGGGAGTGTTAGTTAAGACAAATACAAAACATAGACATCCCTAAAAGGCTTGTCTACCACCATGTTACTTTCCTTGTTTTCATTTCCTTGTTTTAGGGATGGAAACTCTCCATGTTTCCCTCCATGTCTTGTGCATTGTTGTAACTAATAATCACCTTGTATACTTGTATATGTAACCTCTCACCAAGAGTTAATCAATTCAATTGGCAGATTTGAATTCTCTGCAAAACCTACCTTGTTCTACATTCTCAACTCTCTCAATTACACTATATTTGGCAAGACTTTCCAGTGCCTGGTGGCCCATAAAGGAGATAGCCCGCTTCCAAGCCTTGCCGATTTTCGCATAGTACTCTTTTCCCTTTCTGAACTTGATGAGGTCATTGACAATCTCCTCCTTCTTTTTGGGGTGCAAGCCCAAGGTCTCAAATGTTGCCGGGTGCTCAAAGACTACATGGCTCCACATTGTCCCTCTGTATGTGTACCAATTCTGGGAAGGATTGTTCACGTTAAGCTTTCGTTGTCTGTTGCCAACTGTTATTGCCTTCCCCGCTTTGATCACATGATCAAGATAAGCCCCTGTGACGACGTCTCGATGGTGTCTGTGGAAGGTGAGCTGATAATGCTTCTTCTCATCAGACTGAGGGTAGAAAGAAAATGAAGTCTGTTGAGGCACTCTTTCACCAACACCCACCAGACTTTAATGCCTTGAAATTCATCAGTCACTTCTTCATTGTCGTCCATGGAAAGGACCAGAGATTTGCTGTCTTTGACATCATGAGCTTTTAGACGTCTCACTATTGTTGAAGACTTGGTGCTGAGGTAGCTTTGGATGGCAGAATAGACTTCGCTGCGTCGGCGAAACTCGTTGGTGTTCTCATCAAAGGTGATTTGGATGTAAGGGTAGAAAAGTTTCACTAATTTGTTGCTATATTTATCAACATAGCAGCGAAGTTGAAGGGGAAGGTATTGTCGAAAAATAGTGCAAACAAACATGACACTGGCAATGACTGAGCCCAGTTGAGCCCCCATTTCTCCCATCCTCATCATCATCTTCCTCTGCACTCTCTTTTCTTTTGGAAATTAACTGTTGAAGGTTAGGGTTGTTCTTACTAAGACGAAGACAACATTTGGTTTATATAGAGGGGAGAACTAGAAGAGACGACTCTGCTTGGAAATTAAGTTTATGACCCACCCAATTTCCCACTGTGCTTAATTGATCGTTCGAAGCCCACCAAATTTGATAACATCAAGTCACTGTCTTGACTAATGATGGAAAAGCATGGCCCTTCCCCCTTTCCGGGTTAATTATATGCAGAGCGCAGCCCTTTCCCACTTGACTGGTGAATGTGCAGAGCAATTACACCAAATATAGACAGAGGAAAAAGAATCTCGTATCACATGTCTAGCTACCAAATCTGTGTAAGTTTCCAACATATTGGAAACTTCTGATTGGAAAAAATGGTTTCCAAGATTTTGGGTTTGGCATGTCATTCAACTTGTAATACCAGCTGAAATCATAGAAGGCCAACATGGACAGATGCAGATTCGTCGCATGGTTTTCTTTTTGTTTGATTCTGTTGACTAGCTGGTCCAGGGTGGTCCAAAGAGAGGAGATTAGGTCATGCCAAATAAAATTACATACAGATAGGCATTGTACTAAAAATTAAAACAAAACAAAATTTAAAAGTGAGTTAATAAAAAAACTGTTATCAATTACGTTGCAAATAGTGCACAAGTTTGAATCTCCCTTTTGTAATGATAAAAAATAAAATTAAAAGGGGTTATTTACTCAAATGAACCTCAACTTATACTGAGTTGCATTTTGGTCTCTAAACTAAATTATTGTTCAAATGGTCCACCAACTCTTTATTAATCCGCATATTGGTTCTACCGTTACATTCTATCAATGTTGCCATCAAATATAAGGGTAAAACAGTCCAATTAAATAAAATACAAAATAATTAAAAACTAAAAAATCAAAAAATATATTAAAAAAAACCTCTATTCCTCTCCCTCCTTCTTCTTCTTCAACATTTTTTTCTGTTTGAACTGGTGCATTTGGACACCATGATATTGTTCATTGAAACCAATAATTATTTTGTGACCCTTGGAGATTGAAACCGTTATTCAATTTTCATCATATTGTAGAAATTTTTGGTACAATCCCTTTGGAGCTATGTGGAAATGAAGAAAAATGTAACAGGGGACCTATATATATTGAAAACAAAATGGAAAAGGGGGCTTAGCGTGTTCCTTCCAATCTCACTCCAACACCTCCTCCTAATAATTTATCCACCCCAATCCAATACTTATATGAGATTCATCTTTTGATAGATATTATGACTGAAAATTCTTTATTTAGGAAACTAAAGGCGAAGGGAAGAGAGAGTAAGAGACATGGATAGATTGGGTTCGCCTAGATGGGCTGCTGGGTTAGGTCTAGAGTTTGTTGAGGTGTGGCTAGGGGATGGGGGTTGGGGGTTGGGATTGGAGTGTCAAAAGTCTTATTTATCCCCATAAATGTAGCATGTATTGTTCAAATGAATAAATCTAACAGAAATTGTAAGGGTAGGACCAATGCACTAATTAATAAAGAGTTGGTGGACATTTGAACAAATAATTTAATTGAGGGATCTAAACGCAAACTCATGTATAAATTTGAGAACCATTTGAGTAAATAACCCAATTAAAAATGTTGGGCGTGCTACTAAACTCCGAAAAAACTTCAATAAATAAGGATGATAATTGATAAATCACATACAAAAGTTGCCCACAAACGATCTACTAGTTAAAATTGTTAATGACATAAAGTAATGAGCATACAATTGACATCTTGAGTATGACATAAAGACTACACGTCACATATCTTCAAGAGATAATGACCTAATGCCTTGTTCAAGGGGCATAACTTCTTCACGGGGTCACACCATTTTCTTTGACTTCTGCAACTGATGTTCCTTTTAATTCATCTTTTGTTCCACTACATTTTTTTTTTTTTACATTGGAGGAAAGAACCCCACTAGGGTTCGATCCTGGGTGCCATGGAGGTAAGGGGGAATCCACCACCACTATGGTGGGAGCCCATTGGCAAGTTCCACTACACTTCACTTCGTCTTTAACATTACAAGATATTTCCTTCTCTTTCTCTTCTTTCTCTAACTTTAATTTTGCTTCTTCAACAACTTTCTTTCTTGCTTATGCCTGTACCTTCACTCTTGCCTCCACCTTAGCAGCTCAAGAGCTTCAATCAAGAGTCTGCATCCTCTGTATCAAATTTAGGCATCAAATTCTCAGCAACATTAACCGGGGTCATTGTTCGGTTCATTTTACACATGATTTTTCATGTTATTCACCCACTATTTGAGTTAGTTCTTGACATTTTATAGCTTTTTATTTCCTTTTTGTGTTTCTTAGATTTACATTAGTTGGAATGAAAATGAGCTAAAAGTGCATTATTGGTCATAATTCTGTTTTGTTCATTTCGTAGGTCAACTTCTTGGCCTTGGATCAGCATGCTCTAGTGCTCGGATGAGGTGATGATCTTCATGAGACTTGTTCAATGGATGTTAACTACAACATATCCGAATTTGAGCTCAATTGGACAAGTATAGCTCATCCAGCCGATCCTACATGTTACAATAGCTCTTGAAATCCGAATTGGGCCAGATTTTACCTCCATAATGTTATGTTGATTTTTCTTGTTACCATACCATTTGGTAGCAAGAAATTACTTTGATTGAGTGTAATTTTCTGAGACAAAGAGAATATTTGTTAAGACAAAAAACATCATGAAGAGGAGACAAGGAGACAAGGGTGAGTTGGAAAGGAGCATAGAGAAGGCATCTTCCTTTAGGCAATTGACTGGGGGGGCAGATTGGAGGAGGGTTATCATTCAGTTTTTGGAGGGAGAGAGAGCAGGTTTTACGGAGAGAGAATTGGGAGCAGACTTTGGGAGAGCTTGGAGCTAGGAGAAAGCCAAGGTGTAGCCAAGCAAATTGGAGAAGAAGACTTCCACCATTGAAGACTTCAAGCTTTCACCTTTTTTTCTCAAATCTGTAAACTCTCTCTAATTTTATTTTGAGTTTGTATTTGGAATAAGTATGAGCAACTAAACTCCATAGCTAGGGCTTAGGTTGAAGCCCTAAACATGATTACCTTATTGTTTTGATGTTTGAGTGTATGAATTTCTAGATATTGTTGATGAATTCCAATTCACCAAATTAATCTATCCTTGATGTGTGTTTTTCCTTGGTTGGCCATCTTTGAAAGCATGCATCTTGAGTTTGTTGGGATTATGTGTATCTTCATGTTTTCCTAAGCAATGGATGGATGGAGTAAGAACCATCCATGTGAATTGGTTTCTTGAATACCTAATGTAAAACACCATGCTATTAGGGTTCTTGTGATGTTCATATTCTCTTTGAACTTAATGGGTTTTCCTTGCAATCGAATCGAAGTACGAACCATACCTAGGTTCGGTTATGAGGAGAGCACAAGTATTGTAGCACGAACCATGCACTTTACGTATATTAGAGAGAATCAATGCGTCTTGAGCCACGACCCATGGTCTTGATTGCGAACATCTTCATCAATACATTTAGAGTTCATCACTTGAGTATCCATGAAGATTGGTAGAATTGTTTAGGATGGATTCCGAAACCCTAGTGTTTGTTACAATTTTACTTTCACATTTTGATAATTCGTCTCTGCCATTCTCATTTAAATTCCAAGTCCATTTACTTTCATGCAATAGAAATAGGTCACTTGAAACAAATCAAACCCCCCCCCCCCCCCCCAATGTGTGTGTGAGTTGCGTGTTTGACACGTTTTGTGTCTTTGTTACTGAATTTTGTTTATTTCCGTAATTGTTTGGACTTTTGGTCCGCGATGTGTTCTTGTATTTTCTGTGCTGAATCCAACCGTATAAAGAACGTGAAATTTGGATAAACGGTGGAAAGTTTATAGGTCAAAAACTGACAAAGGTCGAAACTGAAAAAACAAGAGAAAACGACTCTGTGGAAAAACGACCGGTCGCTCATCATGTCAAAATTTTGAGTTTCGACTCTGCCCAAAAACGACCGGTCGTCACTGTTCACGCACTGTTCACAGGTGATAAAGTGGGGATAAAATGGCGATAGAAAATGCTGTTTGTGTTTTTCCTTAGTTTTCTTGTGTTGTTCTTTCTTTACACTTCTTACTCATTTTTAGTTTCCAATTGTTTTGTGCATGTGTGGTATGTTAAATTAGTGTTCTTTATGTACTCAAATTAGAACTTATAGGAAGCCGACAAGTTCTTCGTGGGATCGACCCCGTACTTACATAATCTATACCTCAATAGATTCGTAGCACTTGCGGGTATTTTTAATTGGTTGTTCTGCACATTAATTTGTGTCCTCTTGGGAATGCAACAGTCATATCGGTTTCCCCAACAAATGCTCGATGGATCCAAACAACTCATGTGATTCTACATCCAAATAATTCCGGCAAGCACTTTGAATGCTTCATATACACCAGCGGAACTAGCAACAAGGCTACCATGGGCCTCTAACCCAGGTAGAGACGGTCCAACATCCAAACTAATCTGGGCTGTAGCCTAGGGTGAAATTGAAATTTTGCAGCCTAAAATAATCCCACTGCCCACGTGATCACCATATCTCATCCAAATAAAATACCATTAGTCAACAAACATAACTTGATACCCCATATGTCTCACCAATAAATAAATAAAAAGACCTTGTCCAATATAGATCCCTACATTTTCTATTTTCTAGACATATACCTATCAGTCTATAAATCTATGTGTAAAACTCAATTCAAATTTAAATGACCAGTAGGATATAAGAGGTAGTAAATTCCTATGTTTTTACATCGTTGCCACCATACTTCATATTTTTTATAATTTAATTCAAGCATTTCATTAACTGCCATAATTGTAATTAATACTCCCTATTAATAGCATATCAATCACCCCATTTCTTTTGGTTGTCATTCCCTATCACATATCGCCCCTAAAATTGCAAACCAAAAAAAATATTCTGTAAATTACATATCCAATAATGTACCTATGAAAATAAATATAATAATATTAATATGAATATTATTTAAATAAAATATAGGTATTATTTACCAAATTTTTTAAAAAACTAAGTCAGTTACTTTGTAATTGAAATTTTTGTACATTTTTCATAAATTAAAAATAAGTACACAATAATTTATAAAAATATAAGTACATTATTTACCCATAGGCAATTTATAGAAACAAATAATAGGTACTTTATTCAAAGAAAAAAAGGTATATATTTAGAGAAAAAAATAGGTACATTATTTAGAGAAAAAATATATTCATTTAAAAAAAATATTTCTCATCAAACAAACAATAAATAGATTATCAAAATACTTTTCAACATAATTAGAACGTACACTATTATTCATAAACTATAATAAAATAGATTACTAGTAGTATAATTCATAAATGAAGGCAACAACAAAAAATTATTAAATAAACCAAAATGTTAATCACATGTAGATTCCTAATACGTTAATGTAGAATTTAATATTTAATTTGAAATAAGTTTCTAAATAATTCCAATTCCTACGTCCTACAACCATTTGAAAATTTATTCAAATTCAACGTGTGTCATTAGTTACATCCTCACATAACACGTTAACTTGTAAATATGGGTAGTTTTGGAATCCAAAAATAGAATAAATCATATTTTAAGCTAGATTAGGTAACTTGCTTATTTGAATCCTAGTTATGGGTTTTATTTGAAAAAATTGGGTATTTTAAACAGAAAATAAAGGAAATAGTTGTAGTGATTAAAAATGAATTTTATGAGTCTAAGCTCAATTTACTATAAAAAGTATAAAAATACAAACTGACTCCACACCACAGGGACCACCCCCTAAATAAAATTAATATAATTTCATTCTCTCTTGCTGAGTTACCCAACCCCTGCTCTTGAGACTTCGACCAAAGAGAAAATCAAAATTCCATGTCACTGCTGCTGCACGCCAAAGATCACCCATGTTCTTGAAGACTTACTTAAAGCAACTAGGTAATCTTCAATCCTTCATTCTTTTATCTTCTCTCTAAATTTGTTGATGTTTGAAATTTTGGAGAAGATTTAGGGTTTATGAAGTAAATGGGATTTCCAATTGAGTTGACATTCTATACTACTTGATTGATGAGATTGCTCGTTTGGTACGAACTCTTCTGTGTTCTGCTCCCGCAACAACACAATGAGCATTTTCATGTATGAGACTTATTAAAAATCGTCTTCGGAACAATAGTGATGAGTTTTCTTGGTGATGTATGTTACTCATCATTTGAAAGAGCGTTCTGCTAATATAAATAATGAATCATAACTAAGATTTTTAAACTCTGTGAAACTCGAAAGAGATGACAGCTTATATAAGTTATTTGTATTTGTATTTTGCATTGCATGTTTATTTTTTGTTGTTGTCTTTTTTTTATCCTTATTAGTTTCTATCTACATGTACCATGCATTTTGACGGGTAAGGCTCATTATGTCCCCCCATGTAATTTTTTGCTATCAATGAAATGCACTCGTACTGTCGAGTTTTCTATAGGTACGTAAGGTAAATTTAGCCCATGACATTTTGATATCTTGGTCCATTCTTGAGCCCAGGTGGTCTTTAAAAAAAAATTAAAAATATGCTATGTATTTTAATATGATTTAGTAGTCCACCCAAATGCCTAGTAACCCACCATTATCCATTCAACTTTGTAGGTCTATAATCACTTATATTTAAATGTTTGCTTATTTAAGAAACATAATCTCTTAATAAAACACTCATAACTTTCTACCTTTTACTATTTTCTCCCATTGTTTCCTTCTTCGTCAATATTCATGTTAACAATCATCATATCACCCTTTACAATTAACTAGGGGGTTGATATAATTTAATGTCTACTTTTTTCTAGAAACACTATAGAAACTGTAAGTACAAAAAAATAAAATCATTAGATTTTAAGCCAATAAGTTTAGCTAGCCCACCCGTTGAAAAATTCATATTTCTGCCCTTGGCTTCATAGCAACAATAGGACAACTGAATGCTTGTCCATTCTTCCCCCTTAATGAGAGCAGGATCAATTTGTCCACATAGTTAGTGGTGAAACAACCAGTCTCTCCCCTCCACAAGCTAACCAAATCCCATCAGTAAAGTTCAACAGTCCAGACAAAGTGACCTTGCTCGTTGTGGCTTCTTCTTCTTCAGGTATTTAGGAATTGGGTCCTTTTCATCCTGTTCGGTTCATTTTTACACATGATTTTTCATGTTATTCACCCATTATTTTGAATTAGTTCTTGACATTTTATAGCTTTTTATTTCCTTTTTGTGTTTTCTTAGATTTTACCTTGGTTAGAATGAAAATGAGCTAAAAGTGCATTATTTGTTATAAATTCTGTTTTTGTTCATTTTCGTAGGTCAACTTCTTGGCCTTGGATCAACATGCTCCGGTGCTCGGATAAGGTGATGATATTCATGAGACTTGTTCCAATGGATGTTAACTACAACATATCCGAATTTGAGCTCAATTGGACAAGTATAGCTCATCCAGCCGATCCTACATGTTACAATAGCTCTGGAAATCCGAATTGGGCCAGATTTTACCTCCATAATGTTATGTTGATTTTTCTTGTTACCATACCATTTGGTAGCAAGAAATTACCTTGATTGAGTGTAATTTTCTGAGACAAAGATCATATTGTGAAGACACATCATGAAGAGGAGACAAAGAGACAAGGGTGAGTTGGAAAGGAGCATAGAGAAGGCATCTTTCCTTTAGGCAATTGACTAGGGGGCAGATTGGAAGAGGGTATCATTCAGTTTTGGCAGGGAGAGATGTTGCATTCCTAAAAGGACACAAATTAATGTGCAAACAACCAATTAAAAATACCCGCAAGTGCACGAATCTATTGAAGTATAGATTATGTAAATACGGGGTCGATCCCACGAAGAACTTGTCGGTTTCCTATAAGTTCTAATTTGAGTATGTAAAGAACACTTATTTAACACACCACAAACACAATACAAATTGGGAACTAAAAATGAATAAAGGAAGGTAAAAGAAAAGAAACAAAACAAGAAAACTAAAGAAAAACACAAACAGCATTTTCTATCACCCTTTTATCACCTATTTATCACCTATTGGGCAGATTCGTTTCTCTGTTTTTCCAGTTTCGACCTCTGTCCAATGTTTTGCCTATAACTTTCCAATCGTTTATCCAAAATTCACGTTCTTTATACGGTTGGATTCAGAACAGAAAATGCAAGAACACATCGCGGACCAAAAGTCCCAAAACAATTACGGAAAACAAACAAAACTCAGTGACAAAGACACAAAACGTGTCAAACCGCAACTCACACACACATTGGGGGGGGGGGGTGTTTTGATTTGGTTCAAGTGACCTATTTCTATTGCAGATGAATGTAAATGAACTCTAAATTTAACAAGAATGGCAGAGATGAATTATCAAAGAGTGGAATTAAAATGTAACAAACACTAGGGTTTCGGAATCCACCCTAAACAATTCTACCCAAGTTCATGAATACTCAAGTGATGAACTCTAAACGTGTTGATTAAGATATTCGCAATCAAGACCAGTACGAGTTGGCTCAAGACGCATTGATTCTCTCTATATACGTAAAGTGCAGTACGAGTGCTACAATACTTGTGCCTTCCCTATAATCGAATCTAGGTGTGCTTAGTACTTTGATTCAATTACAAGAAAAACCCATTAAGTTCAAAGAGAATATGAACATCACAAGAATCCTAATAGCATGGTGTTACATTAGGTATTCAAGAAACCAATTCACATGGATGGTTCTTACTCCATCCATCTATTGCTTAGGAAAACATGAAGATACACATAATCCCAACAACCTCAAGAAGCATGCTTTCAAAGGTGATCAATCAAAGAAAAACATACATCAAGGATAGATTAATTTGGTGAATTGGAATTCATCAACAATATCTAGAAATTCATACACTCAAGCATCAAAACAATAAGGTAATCATGTTTAGGGCTTCAACCTAAGCCCTAGCTATGGAGTTTAGTTACACATACTTACTTCAAACACAAATTCAAATTAAAACTAGAAAGAAGTTACAGCTTTTGTTGAAGGTGGAAGCTCAAGGTCTTCAATGGTGGAAATCTCTTCCACTTCTTGCGTGGATGACTTTGTCTTCCTCCTCTAGCTCTCTAGCCCCAAGCTTTTCAGAAAGTCTCTGCAAATTGGAATAAAACTGAATGAATGATACGTTGCTAGCTGCTGCCCTTCCAATCTGCCCAAAGTCAATTGATTCCTCTCTATGCTCCCTCTCTCTCCTCCTTTCATCATGGCACACTTTTGCCTTTGTTTTCTTGTCTCCTCTCATGATGAGAGTTTTTGTTCTCACAAATATACTCTCAGAAAATTCCACTTAACTAAAGTAATTATTGTTACCAAATGGCATGGTAACAAGTAGAAGTAAGATCACACTAAGTGGAGGTGAAACTGGTCAAGACAACATCCAGAGCCAGCATCAATTGTCCGATCAGTTGGATAGGCTACACTTGCCAATGGAGCTCAAATTTGGATATGTTGTAGTTAACATCCATTGGAACAAGTCTTATGAAGATCATCACCTCATCCAAGGACCGAACATGCTGATCCAAGGCCACGAAGTTGACCTACGAAAATGAACAAAAACAGAATTTATATCAAATAATGCACTTTAGCTCATTTTCATACAAACCAAGGTAAAACCTATTAAAACACAAAAAGAAGTAAAAAGCTATAAAATGTCAAGAACTAACTCAAAATAAGAGGTGAATAACATGAAAAATCATGTGTAAAAGTGACCGAACAAACTTCCCAAACTTATCTTTTGCTAGTCCTCGAGCAAAACAGAAACTAAAACAAGACTCGAAACAAAACTTTCCGAACACTTGCCAAAGAGAGAGTGACTTATGCAACTGACTCAAAAGTTTTCACAAGAAAAACTCAGTTTAGACATCATTCACAAGGCAGCAAAGTTCAGAACACAACATGCTCAAGTGTAGTAGTGTGATAGCCAAATGGAACTCATTCTCCAATTTCAGTTTTCACACAAACTTCAAAAATCATACCAAGCACAATGTAACTTCAAATCTCACCAAAGTTGTCCTCTCACAATGAATCACTCGGAAGAGGGTTACAATGCATCACTCAATAATAAATATGAGAATAGAGTTAAACCATACGGGACTTAAACTCACAATTAGCAAGATGAAAAACATGCATGAAAATGATCTCAAGAAGGATGCTAAACACTTAAAAGAAGAAGAATGTGTGCAATTCAACCACATGACATTTAGGATCAATTTAGGTCTTTATTATAGGTTGTAATGGGCTAAGAGGTGTAAGGTGAGTAAGTAAATGAAGGATATGGATACAACAAAGTCCAAAGAACTCACAATGTAAGAGCATATAATCGTTGACTAGAAAGACCTTGAACATCACGCTTGAGAATTTCACTCATTTTTTTTTAGGTGATCAAATAGACCACAAAGCCTTATACCTCCACTTATTAAGATTCAACACTCCTTCCTTCCATTCAAACAACCAAGAACAAGGAATTGAATTTGAAACCATTGCCACTTAACCACAACTTTTCTCTTTTCTTTCACCCTTTGAGTGAAGTACTCTTTTTTTTTTTTTTTTTTTTTTTTTTAGATTATCGAAATGTAATAACCCTTCCAAACTTAGCATGAAAAACACATCTAAATTAAAGCTCATGAGTTCCTTAGAAAGGTAAATTCTTGTTTTTCAGGCTAAGGCTAGAAGTAATAATTGGTTACTTGAAGAAAAGGCTTACATATAGGCTCAAGGTGGTTAACAATGGAAAATCATGCTTAAGCATGCATAGGGTTAGCTTGAAAGGCACAAACGGTCCAAAGAGGGCCTTAATATCATTTCTCAAATGTCATGTAATCAAATTGCACAAGAATGAATGTCTTTTAAGTGTTCAACCAAGTCAATGAATAATGAGATCAAACAACAACTCGGCTGACAAGAAAATAAGAATATGTGTATAACACTCATGAATTGAAGCACAAGGCTCAAAGCTCACATTATATGGTTATACAAGTCTAATTCATGCTTGATACAATTCTTTGGATCATGCAAGTCCCTCAACTGGAGAATTATGAAACAAATGGCAAGTGCATAGAGGGTTTCAAACATATCATGCTAGAATAATGCCATTTAGTGAATAACAAATTTATGTTTTTTTTAGCATTTTCAATCAAGTCATGTAAACATTCATCACAATCTCATCATATATGTCTGGAAAGTGACTTGAAAACAACAAGACTCAAAACAGAAAAGAAAACAAAACAAAAATAAAGCAAGAATTTAAGCGAAACGAAAAGACTTGCTATCCCTTCCCAAACTTAGAAATAAACATTGTCCTCAATGTTAAAGAACTTAGGCATCAACAATGTTTATAACAAGAAATAGAGGGATAAAGCAGTTAAAAACAAGAACAAACAAGAAAAACAAAACAACAGAGCTGCAAAAACAAAAACAAAAACGAAACCAAACAAAAACAAAACAAAACAAAACAGTAAGCCCTAACAATAGTCCTACGCACGCAGAAATCCAACCCAATGGAACGGCACAAACCAAATGAAAGCCCAACCCAAATGAAAGCCCAAAAGCGAAGAAAGTAAATAAAACAAAGAAACCAAGTCAGAAGCACAAAGAGCGAGAACTCAGAAAAATAGAAAAAGTGGGCCATGATGTCTCGGCTCTTGTGAGTCCACGGGCAACAAGGGGAGGGACGTGTCTCGTGCAGAGGTCCCTCTCACATTCCCAAGCCAGAATTATTGGCTTCATAGGAAAATGTGACGACTTTTGTTTCTTCTTGAAAGCGCTGAAAGGCGGAAAAGCAATTAAAGGGGTTGGGGACAGGTGAGGCGACAGAGGGGGGTAGGCTGCAAGGGCCGCGCCAAACTAGAAGCGCAGTGGCTAGGGTTACGTAGAAACTAACTCTATAAAAAGAAGAGAAAGAGTTGGGGAAAAACACACAAACTCAGAAACACACCAAAGAGAAAGAAAGTGAGAAATCAAAGTAAGAAAACAAATGGCCTCTTTCTACCCATCTCGTTGGATCTCAACCTGGCTCCTCCACCGACTCAGACTCGGGGCCAAGTAGCGGCACCAATATGGATGCCCTACTTTGCCTCCGCACGGGGGCACGTGACAGTGAATGACCGATACTGCTGGACAACGATGTTGCCCTTGGAGTTGCTAGAAATCTAGTGACTCCCAAGGATTATAGGGTGCTGGGAGCAAGGGATGATAACCCGGGTCGTGGAGCGATGGGTCTGGCACTAAGCGTGCAAAGCACGGCAATAGTCGCAAGTATGGGTCATCGTCTAATTGCGAAGTCTCATGAGGCGGAGGTGCTAAGAGGTCAGTTGGCGGCAGAACGCAGTATGGTGGAAGAGTGCCAGAGTATTATTAAAGTTTAAAAAGGGAAAGGGCAAGGATAGTGGAGGTGAATCGACACCAGCTGGAAGCGCTGCGGGAAGAGAACAAAAATCTCTCAAGGATGGTAAGTGTTTACGCGCAGGACATGGAGAAAGCAGCTGGAGGACCTAGACCGACCGGGTAAACGCAAGAAAACGATCGCCGAAAGCGATTACGCTCAAGCTAAGAGTGCGCTCTTTGGAGCTCGAGTGATGAGCCCCAAGAGGCTGTGCGTGAAGCCCCGGAAGAGGATAGCCATAGGGCCAAACTCAAGGGTCCTATGGTCGAGACACCGAGCACTGGGAAAAAGTGAATTCTAATGTACGAATAGTGTGCCTGTTTGTCTTTGATCTTTCCGTGTATTTGTGTGTTTTTTTTTTTTTTTTTTCAGAAATAAAAGAAAAGAAAGTTTGCAAAAGACAAAGAAGAAAAACAAAACGCACTTCCCCAACTGAAAGAAAATAAGACGACAAACTAAAAAGAACTCAAAACATAATGCACCAGAAAACAGGAGGAAAAGAAAGTAAAGTGAAAGTGGAAATGCTTCCCTGTTTAACTGTACGCAACCGCAAATTGCTCAGTAAATGCAAAGTGGTGTCGGCTCCCTTATGAGCATATGCCTATTTAAACCACTTCTCGGCTGAAAGGAGAAGTAACCTTGCATTCAACCTGCAAACTCAAGAAAAACCATCAAAAAGTCCAGACAAAAAAAATCAATGGCATCCTCAGATATGCTTGTTGATGATCTAACCTTGAGTTACAACACTCGCCCCACCAAATGCCCAGAGAAGGGCTCCTCCAAACCCTATCTTCCCAACTCCTCATACCATCATGGCTCGGCCTCGAACTTCTCCGAGGCCGTGCGGTGTAGGACAGTACTGCCGCAAGGCATGACTGTCAGCAGACTTACAGTGGCGGATCATCTGCATGTGGCGCAGAGGTTTGACTCGATGGCAGTGGATGAGTCCCACAATCTAACAGTGCTCAATGCGGTCTCGGCTACCAATTTGGGCATACGCCTACTGGCGAGAACACGAGAGTGCGGAGCACTGAGCGAGGAGGTGGCTGCTCTGAAAGCTCAGGTGGCGGACCTGCAGAAGCGGCTCTACAGTGCCAGCCAGCATGTAGAGATGCTGCAAAAAAGGAATGACGATCATGTAGAGCTGTTGCAGGTTCTACAAGCAAGAATAGACAGAGGCAATTAGCAGAAGCCTCGGGTGGCGCAGAATGCAACAATGAACATGTGATTAGGAATTTTATGTATGCATTTTCAAGTTGATATATGTAATCACATGTTATGAAAGGAATAAGCATTCACGTCCAATACCCTGATTGTGCAATCATGAAGCAAACTACTTCCCAAACTTAACAACAAAAATAAAAACACAAACAAGTAAAGGAAAGCAAAAGAGTAAGAAAAACAAAGAGAAACAACAAGAAATTCGAAATTACCTTGGTTTGGTTGAAACCCTAACTGCAAATCCTCCAAATTGATGAAAACACTTGAAAATTCAAGGAATAGATGCCAAAAACGGATTCTACTAAAAAAAAACAGTGAGAAAAGTGTGATTTGGGTTAGGATGTAGGGTGGGTTGTGAGGGATTTAGAGGGAGGGGGAAGAGAGGAGTCGAAGGGGGGGGTGTTTTTATTTTTATTTTTTAATTATTATTATTTTTTAATTATTTTTTTTTATTTTTAAATTTAAATTTTTTATTTAATTAAATTAAATTCTTATTAAGGACTTACCTTCCAACTCAGTTTTGCACCACAGCAGGTACATCAATGAAGTGGAGCACTTCGTCTTCTTGATGCAAAACACTTTCGTGGTAGATCTTCAACCTATGCCCATTAACCTTCGATTCCGTTCCCGTGCTAATATGTCGGATATCAACTGCAAACCATAAGGGTAGACATTAGTAATAATATACGGGCCCGTCCAACGGATCGAAGCTTACCTGGAAAAAGCTTGAACTTAGAGGTAAAGAGTAATACTCTTTGCCCTATTTCAAAACGACTTCCTAATTATATGCCTATCATGAAACGCCTTTGTTTTTTTCCTTGTAAATTTTCGCGTTCTCATAAGCATCATTGCGAAGCTCGTCCAGTTCGCTCAGTTGTAACCTTCTGATATTTCCTGCTTCCTTCATGTCGAAGTTGTACTTCTTAATTGCCCAAAGGGCCCTGTGTTCAAGCTCGACAGGTAGATGACAAGGTTTACCAAAGATTAAGCGAAAAGGAGACATACCGATTGGAGTTTTGTAAGCAGTTCGATAAGCCCAAAGAGCATCGTTAAGCGCATAGACCAATCCTTTCGAGTAGGACCAACAGTCTTCTCTAATATATGCTTCACCTCTCTGTTAGAAATCTCCACTTGCCCACTAGTTTTGAGGGTGATAGGGGGTGGACACCTTGTGAGTTATGCCATACTTCTTGAGTAGGGTCTCAAACGATCGATTGCAAAATGGGATCCTCCATCACTAATGATGGCCCTCGGTATTCCAAACCTACAAAAGATATTTGGCTCGAAGAAAAGCTAAGAACAACTTTCGAATCATTAGATTTGGTTGGAATTGCTTCCACCCATTTTGAAACATAATCAACCGCAAGTAGAATAAATAGATTTCCAAAAGATGAAGGAAATGGTCCCATGAAATCTATTCCCCACACATCAAATATTTCAACAATTAGAATTGGATTTAAAGGGCATTTGATTTCGAGATGAAATGTTACCCATCCGTTGACACCTATCACAAGATAGACAAAATTGTGAGGCATCTTTGAACAAGCTTGGCCAATAGAATCCACTTTGCAAAACTTTTAATGCTGTCTTCTTGGCTCCAAAGTGGCCACCACATGCGTTCGAGTGACAGATGTGAGTATAGACTGAAATTCGGTCTCGGGAACACATCGCCTAATCACGGAGTCCGAGCAATACTTCCATAAATATGGGTCATCCCACACATAGGACTTGGTGGTTTTCAGCAATTTGTCCTTTTGACCTCTGACAAGTCCCCTTGGTATATTTCCTGTAGCAAGAAAATTGATAATGTCAGCATACCATGGGTCAGAAACTTGCAATGCAAAAAGTTGCTCATCAGGAAAGGATTCACGAAGAGGAAGAGTGTCTTCTTCGGTATTGGAGTTAGTGATCAATCGGCTAAGGTGGTCAGCTACCACATTCTCCGATCCCTTTTATCCTGATTTCTATATCAAACTCTTGGAGCAACAAAACCCATCGTATCAATCTTGGTTTTGCATCCTTCTTTGCCAAGAGATATTTCAAAGCTGCATGATCAGTAAAAACAATTACTTTAGAGCCTATCAAATACGAACGAAATTTCTCTAAAGCAAAAATTACAGCTAAAAGCTCTTTCTCAGTAGTTGAATAGTTCAACTGAGCATCATTGAGGGTACGGCTTGCATAATATATGGCATGCAATCTCTTCTCAACTCTTTGTCCCAATACAGCTCCAACTGCAAAATCAGATGCATCACACATTAATTCAAAAGGTAAATTCCAATTTGGAGGCATAATGATAGGTGCAGTTGTGAGAAGAGTTTTGAGCTTTTGAAAAGCTGCCAAACATTCATCATTAAAATCAAAATTTGCATCTTTGGCAAGCAAGCTACACAATGGTCGAGAGATCTTAGAAAAATCTTTTATGAATCTTCTATAGAACCCGGCATGTCCTAAGAAGGATCGGATCTCTTTTACTGATGTGGGAGGTGGCAAACCGCTTATCACGTCTACTTTGGCTTTGTCAACCTCAATGCCTTGACTGGAAATCACATGACCTAAAACAATTCCCTGTTGTACCATGAAATGACACTTTTCCCAATTGAGAATTAAGTTGCATTCCCTGCATCTTTGCAAAACTAAAGACAAGTTGTTAAGGCATAAGTCAAATGAAGAACCAAACACACTAAAATCATCCATGAATACTTCAATGAATTTTTCTACCATATCGAGAAAATACTCATCATGCATCGTTGGAAGGTGGCCGGGGCATTACACAATCCAAATGGCATACGCCGGTAGGCGAAGGTGCCATAAGGACATGTGAAAGTCGTCTTGTGTTGGTCTTCAGGAGCGATGGCAATTTGGTTGTATCCTGAGTAGCCATCCAAGAAGCAGTAGTAACTGTGACCTGCAAGTCGTTCAAGCATTTGGTCAATAAATGGTAATGGAAAATGATCTTTACGGGTGGCGTTATTTAATTTTCTATAATCAATGCAAACACGCCACCCCGTTTTGACACGAGATGGAATAAGTTCATTTTCCTCATTTCTTACAACAGTTATTCCTGACTTTTTAGGAACCACTTGGACCGGGCTTACCCACTTGCTATCGGAAATAGGATAAATTATACCCACATCCAATAGCTTCAGAATCTCTTTTCGGACTACCTCTGTCATTACTGGATTTAACCTGCGTTGAGCATCTATGGTAGGTTTGGAATCATCCTCCAATAAAATTCTGTGCATGCATTTCGTTGGGCTTATTCCCTTGATGTCTGCAATACTCCAACCAATTGCTCCCTTGTGTTCTTTTAACACCCGCATCAACTTCTCTTCATTTTCCACATTGAGATTGCTAGCTATAATCGCGGGCAATGTCTCTGTTTCACCTAAATAAACATACTTCAAGTGGGATGGCAATGGTTTGAGCTCTAACTCAGGTGCCCTGTCAAGAGAAGGAACAAGCTTTTCAGTATTGACTGGCAAAGGTATAAAATTAGGGGTGTACTTACGTGGCATGGCTGGACATGCATCAAGGAATTGCACAGCCTCAAGTAATTCATCGTCATCAATTTCAGCAACTTGAGGATTTTGTGTCAACACCTTTTCTAATGAATCTGTACCATGAGTACTATCGAAGGTATTTTGCACAATTTGACACAATGTATCAATACGAAAACATTCATGTTCATCACTAGGGAGTTTGAAAGCATCATACATTGAACATTCGTTTCCCCTTGAACTGTCATTGTCAATATTCCTTGTCGAACACTGATCCTAGTAGTCTGCAGTGGCCATGAAAGGGCGGCCAAGAATCAATGGAAGATCCGCACCCGGAATAGGAGCTTCTTCCATTTCTAGCACCAAAAAGTCAGCGGGTAAAATGAGATCATTTACTTTCACAAGTACATCTTCCAAGATTCCTCTTGGATATCTCACTGATCGGTCCGCCAATTGAATGCTGACAGAAGTTGGTTTAAGATCACCTAAGTTAAGGGCTTCAAAAACAGAATAAGGCATTAGATTAATTGAAGCACCTAAATCAAGTAAAGCTTTTTCAAAAAATTTATCACCAATAGTGCAAGGAATTGTAAAACTTCCTGGATCTTTTAATTTGGGAGGGAGCTTCCTTTGCAAAACAGCAGAAGCTTCTTCCGTTAGTGCAACCGTTTCATGATCTTGGAATCTCCTCTTGTTGGTACAAAGGTCCTTCAAGAACTTTGCATAACTCGGAATTTGCTTGATTGCATCCAAGAGAGGAATGTTGACTTGCACTTTTCTGAAGGTTTCCAATATGTCCTTTGCATGTTGGATTTTTTTGGAACTCATAAGCCTGTGAGGAAAAGGAGCACGTAAGATATCTTCATCAGTAGGTTCACGACTTACCTTCTCCTTTCTTGCCCTTCTTGCAAGTTCATGCTTTGGGATCCATTCGGATGAAGAAGCTGCATGTTCATCTTTCTCTTTGTTGATTTCATCCTTTTCATTAGGCATAATCACTTCCTCAACCTGCATGTCATCAACATTGTGAATCAAATTTTTAGAACCATCAATTTCACCAATTACCTTACCAGTTCTCAAGGTAACTGCTTGAACATGCTCACGCCCAGTTGGATTGACTACTGGTTGGCTAGGCATCATACCAGATTCCCTTTGACTCAAAGCTGTAGCAATTTGCCCCACTTGATTTTCTAGATTGGCAATGGCCTTATCTGTTTTCTGCATGTGGGCGTCATTCCTCTGCATGTAGCCTTTTGTCTCAGTGATGAAACTATCTGTGTTTCTAGCCATTGAAGCAACCAATTCTTCCAAGGATTTTCCTGTGGATGGTGGGTGAGATTGACTTGAACTAGACTGGTTTGGGGGTGGTGGATTGAAATAGTGCATTTGACCATGAGGTGGCCGAGTATGTTGTTGGCCTTGAGGTGGTTGAGTTGGCCCTTGTTGAACATTCGAATTGTCACTCCACCTGAAATTTGGATGATTTCTCCACCCCGGATTGTATGTTTGTGAGAAAGGATCATTCTTAGGCCACTGATTTCTCTGAAATGAACCCACTGCATTTGCTTCCTCCATTGCCAAGGGGCAATCTTCAGTGTCATGACCAATTGTGGAGCAAAATGCACAAACCTTGGATGATCCCGGTGCCAATTTCTTCACCATGTTGGTTAGGTTTGCTATCTGAGCTTCCATGCTAGAAAGGGTACTTACATCATAGGATTCCCCTTTTCGGACTGGTTTTTGCCTTGAGTTATATTGGCGAGCATTTGCAGCAACAAGATCAAATATGGCTCGCACTTGTGTTGGAGTCTTGGTCATTATAGTTCCTCCTGCAGCTGCATTCACATTTTTGATCCGCTTCAAAAAGTCCTTCATAGAAGTGTTCCATTAGGAGCCAAGGTTGTACGTTATGATGCGGACAAGTGATCAAAGTTTCTTGAAACGGTCCCAATAATCCTGGAAGCTTTCTCCCTGCCTTTGCAAATTCCTGTAATTGACTTCGGAGTTCATTTGTCCTTTGTGCTGGGAAAAAATGTTGCAAGAACTTTGCAGCAAGGTCCGTCCACGTTGTGATGGAATTTGGAGGTAGATAGTGAAGCCATTCCTTTGCTGTATCCTTCAAACTAAATGAGAAAAGCCTCATCTTATCTCATATTCATCCTGTGATCTTTATTGTGGAACACACTTCCTCAAAGTCTAGGATATGTGCATTGGGGTTTTCTCCGGGATTTCCAAGGAACTTAGGCAATACGTGTATCATGCCCGGTTTCAACTCAAAGTTTCCAAAGTGTTGCGGGATATACTATGCAAGATGGTTGTCCAGTTGTTGGAGGTGAAGAGTATTCTTGCATAGTAAGTTCCGCATTTCCAGCTGCTGCCGCCATTGGTGAAGATGGAGGTGACTCGACTATTGGTGAGCTTGGTGATGATGAAAACGGTGAGAATGAAATAGGCAATGGAGTAGACACAGCTAGTCGGATGTTCCTTTCTCTCAACTTGAGCTTGGATATTCTTCTATGTGCACTAATGAAATATCCAAAGAAGGGACATAAGCAGTGTTCCTGCAAGAAAAGAAACAAAAACAAATCAAGATAAAATGAAACAACAATCAATAAACAAAAAAATTAAGTACTCTAAATACTCAAACAAAACATAAGCAACCGTGCCAGTTCCCCGGCAACGGCGCCAAAAATTGTTGCATTCCTAAGAGGACACAAATTAATGTGCAAACAACCAATTAAAAATACCCGCAAGTGCACGAATCTATTGAAGTATAGATTATGTAAGTACGGGGTCGATCCCACGAAGAACTTGTCGGTTTCCTATAAGTTCTAATTTGAGTATGTAAAGAACACTTATTTAACAACCACAAAACAAATACAAATTGGAACTAAAAATGAAAAGAAGGTAAAAGAAAGAAACAAACAAGAAAACTAAAGAAAAACACAAACAGCATTTTCTATCACCCTTTTATCACCTATTTATCACCTATTGGGCAGATTCGTTTCTCTGTTTTTCCAGTTTCGACCTCTGTCCAATGTTTTGCCTATAACTTTCCAACCGTTTATCCAAAATTCACGTTCTTTATACGGTTGGATTCAGAACAGAAAATGCAAGAACACATCGCGGACCAAAAGTCCAAAACAATTACGGAAACAAACAAAACTCAGTGACAAAGACACAAAACGTGTCAAACACGCAACTCACACACACATTGGGGGGGGGGGGGGGTTTTGATTTGGTTCAAGTGACCTATTTCTATTGCATGAATGTAAATGAACTCTAAATTTAACAAGAATGGCAGAGATGAATTATCAAAGAGTGGAATTAAAATGTAACAAACACTAGGGTTTCGGAATCCACCCTAAACAATTCTACCCAAGTTCATGAATACTCAAGTGATGAACTCTAAACGTGTTGATGAAGATATTCGCAATCAAGACCAGTACGAGTGGCTCAAGACGCATTGATTCTCTCTAATATACGTAAAGTGCAGTACGAGTGCTACAATACTTGTGCCTTCCCTATAATCGAATCTAGGTGTGCTTAGTACTTTGATTCAATTACAAGAAAAACCCATTAAGTTCAAAGAGAATATGAACATCACAAGAATCCTAATAGCATGGTGTTTACATTAGGTATTCAAGAAACCAATTCACATGGATGGTTCTTACTCCATCCATCTATTGCTTAGGAAAACATGAAGATACACATAATCCCAACAACCTCAAGAAGCATGCTTTCAAAGGTGATCAATCAAAGAAAAACATACATCAGGATAGATTAATTTGGTGAATTGGAATTCATCAACAATATCTAGAAATTCATACACTCAAGCATCAAAACAATAAGGTAATCATGTTTAGGGCTTCAACCTAAGCCCTAGCTATGGAGTTTAGTTACACATACTTACTTCAAACACAAATTCAAATTAAAACTAGAAAGAAGTTACAGCTTTTGTGAAGGTGGAAGCTCAAGGTCTTCAATGGTGGAAATCTCTTCCACTTCTTGCTTGGATGACTTTGTCTTCCTCCTCTAGCTCTCTAGCCCCAAGCTTTTCAGAAAGTCTCTGCAAATTGGAATAAAAACTGAATGAATGATACGTTGCTTAGCTGCTGCCCTTCCAATCTGCCCAAAGTCAATTGATTCCTCTCTATGCTCCCTCTCTCCTCCTTTCATCATGGCACACTTTTGCCTTTGTTTTCTTGTCTCCTCTCATGATGAAGTTTTGTTCTCACAAATATACTCTCAGAAAATTCCACTTAACTAAAGTAAATTATTGTTACCAAATGGCATGGTAACAAGTAGAAGTAAGATCACACTAAGTGGAGGTGAAAACTGGTCAAGACAAACATCCAGAGCCAGCATCAATTGTCCGATCAGTTGGATAGGCTACACTTGCCCAATGGAGCTCAAATTTGGATATGTTGTAGTTAACATCCATTGGAACAAGTCTTATGAAGATCATCACCTCATCCAAGGACCGGAACATGCTGATCCAAGGCCACGAAGTTGACCTACGAAAATGAACAAAAACAGAATTTATATCAAATAATGCACTTTTAGCTCATTTTCATACAAACCAAGGTAAAACCTATTAAAACACAAAAAAGAAGTAAAAAGCTATAAAATGTCAAGAACTAACTCAAAATAAGAGGTGAATAACATGAAAAATCATGTGTAAAATGAAAAACCGAACAACTACCGCAATTGATGTTACCGTTGCCGCTATTGTTGCCGTTGATGTTGCCTTTGTTTGCTTCGCTTTCTGTTGCTATGGTCATTGCCGATGATGTTACTGTGTTTTGAGTTGTCTCTACCCTAACCCTAGACACTACCTATTTCCGTTGCACTATACATCTAGCTTATAATCCTAGTCTGTCGCCGCCGCCGTCTACCTTGCTACCGTCATCGCTGCCTACCTTGCTATTGTCACCGCTGCTCATCTATTCCGCTGCAATTTAACCACCTATCTGCCATGACTGATTCTGCTACATCTCAGTGTTAGTCAGTGCATGTTTCTCAAGTACCATTGATCATATGGCTCCATCGACCCCTTCTCTTCAGGGGGAGAAGGGGAGTGAAGAGAAGTTGTCTCTGCTCTTGCTAGTGCCAATGCCTTGTATTGTTGTTGATGATGCCTGTTATGTCTATGCCTTGTTGCTCCTGCCTATTATGGTGCCAGTATTGTTGCTCATGCCTTTGCTGGTGTGTTTCCGCTGTGGTCATGCCCGTTGACCTTGCCTTTGCTCTTGACTTTCTTTGCCTTGCCTTACCCTATTTCTTAGGGTTTGGCTTTGCCTTGTCATGCCTTGCCTTACCCTTTCTTTGCCTTGCCTTACCCTATTTGTTAGGGTTTGGTTTTGCCTTGTCATGCATTGCCTTACCCTTTTTAGGGTAAGCCTTTACCTTTGTCGTGCCTTACCCTATTTTTTAGGGTTTGGTTTCTGCCTTATCTTCTGCCGTGCTCACAGGGCTTCTGTGTTCTGCCTTATCTGCTACTGTGCTCACAGGACTTCTGTGTTCTGCGATCTGCCTTATCTTCTGCCGTGCTCACAGGGCTTCTGTGTCTGCCTTATCTATTGCCGTGCTCACAGGGCTTCTGTGTTCTGCCTTATCTGCTGCCGTGTTCACAGGGTTTCTGTGTTCTGCTATGTGCCCTATTTTTTAGGGTTCGCTCTTGTGTTTCCGCTGCGAACTTTGCTTTAGTTTGTCACTTGTTTCACTAGTGGTCGACGAAAAGACCTTCTCTACAATTGGTGCTTCTCAAGTATGGTGTTCTGTGACTCGCTTATCAAGTTAGGCGTGCGAAATATCTTTGCCCAACTTGAGGGGGAGTGTTGGCGAGTCCTTACTTAGTTAGGATTTGGGTTCCTTATTTTATTAGAACTTTGGTTACTTACCAATATTATTTAATCCTATTGTAATAAAGATTTACTTCCTATTGTAATTTAGATATATTTCCTATTTTATTTAGGGTTGTACTTATATAAATACCTCCATATTGGAGAAGAATAATAATATGAGCAAATATGAGCGTATCTGAGCATAACTAAATATTTACCCTACTTTGTTTGACATGATTGTGTTCTGAAGTTGGCCGGAGTTGTTGCTGTGGAAATTTACAGGGGGGCACTGATGTTCCTTTCCACCCTGGTAAGACCGGTGAGTGCCTTCTTGGCTTATTTTTCAATCACTGGCTCATTTCTTGTCAATATCAAATCACAATATGAAAACATACGCAAAATTAAAATTATATAAATTGAAAGTTATACACGCATGTCATATGATTTGTCTTGAGGTTTCCTTTATTATATGCCCAAAATCTATTTCCAATAGTACATGTAGTTCACATTTGTTTGTCTTTTTTCCTTATAAATTAGCCTTGTGTTGTCGAATAATTGGAAATTATATAGGATCAAATAGCTTGGTCTAATGAAACTTGATTGCTTTGGTGGTTTTTAGGTTATTGACATTGAAAATACAATATGTGATGATATTGATTTCTTGGCTCTCAAACAACGCAGGCATGGCAAGATTGTTTTAAAGTGTGATATTAATTTAAACTTGTACTCATTGGTTCAAGTCATGTACAAATTTCAGGACAAACATGAACCGCCACCATGAAGGTCGCTTGCCGATGCCTCCAAAGGTCAGTTGGCTGCTAGATCTTTGCAACTAGTGTATGGTTGTAAGATGAATGTGCTTAATTTTGTCTTTGTGTTGTTTCTTTTAGGTTCGGATCATTTGAGGGATGTCTTTGGTCACATGGGTCTTAAGGACAAGGATATTGTTGCATTATCCGGTGGACACACATTGGTCAGTTCATGCAAGACCATCAAAACTCTTCTATTTGTTTCATTTACTGGTAGAGTTTAGCATTTTAAATATTGTGTGTCTGGGAATTTTGTTTTCAGGGTAGGTGCCCACAAGGAACGTTCTGATTTGAGGGACCCTGGACAACCAACCCTCTCATTTTTGACAACTCCTATTTCAAGTAAAGACCTGTTCATCTTCTTCAATAATAACACTGTTGAATTTATACCACTTTCCAGATAGTTAATCTGATTTGTTTCCCAAGCAGGGAACTGTTAGCTTGTAATAGATTAGTTAGTTGGTTACTTTTCTATCTTGTCATACACAAAGTCCTAGTCCTTATTTTCTGGTTACCTTGTTTTAGGAAACCTTGTTTTAGGGAGCTTTACTTTACTTTCTTGTCTTAGGGAAACTTTGTTTCCTTGTCTTAGGGATGCCTTGTCTACCTCTTGGCTTTAGTTATAAATGTATTGTAAGTAATACAAGTGTAATAGGTTGAAATCAGAAAACTAGTTGAAGCTCCAATTCTCTCTACATTCTCCACTTCCTTCAATTAATCTTCTCTATGTTTGACATGGTATCAGAGCAGCGATCTTGCTGACTCTAGTCTCGAATTGTTGCTGCTATCATGGGAGAAAACGATTTCTTTCCCACTGAAAGTAGCACCACCAATCCGGCTACTCCTTCTCAACCTACCTACCTAGAAGCATTGAAGACACCGATCCCGACCCAAACCACCGACCCGACCGATTGGCCTCACCTGGACTAGGTGTTGCCGCCAACCCAACCCGAAACAACCCCCGACTGAAACTACACGATATGAAAAAGATCGAAAAAGATATGAAGCTGCAAGTAGTGACTCTGGCTATGTATCCATACTTCGGATGATAGAAATTCAACGGGCTGGATTAATTGATCTGGCGCCACAGATCATATGACGTTTGATCCAACCGATTTTCTAAGTATAAACTACACCACAACGAACGAGTATTTGCAACGCAAATGGTGTCTACTTCTCCTTGTGGTCGGTGCTGGAACCATTGGCCCTCTCTCCATCTCTTACTCTTCAAAATACTTTGCTTGTCCCATCGTTGTCTAATAAATTTGATGTCTGTTGGCCAAGCTACTGAGCAACTAAATTGTTGTGTACTCATGTATCCCGACTTCTGTTTATTTCAGGATATTCTCACCAAGGAGATCATTGGTCGTGGTACTAAGAGAGGGGGGTTGTACTATGTGGATGATTTCAGTATGGGAAAAGCACATAGTGTGAAGCACTCATCGACTTGGAAGGATCGACAACTTTGGCTATGGCACCGGCGTTTGGGGCATCCGTCTTTTGGCTATATGAGACATCTATTTCCAGATTTGTTTTTCGAGTTCCTGTACCACTGATTTCCAATGTGATACTTGTATCTTAGCTAAGAGCCACAGAGTTTCTTATCCATCAAGTACAAATAAAAGTGTTACTCCATTTGCTTTGATACATTCTGATGTTTTGGGGTCCTTCACCTATCTCTACAACTTCTGGCTTCCGGTGGTTTATCACCTTTGTAGATGATTGTACCCGCATGACTTGGCTCTTCATGATGAAAAATAAAACTGATGTGTTCCCAATATTTCAGTCATTTCACAAGCAAATTGAAACTCAATTCTCTACCAAGATTCAAGTCCTTTGTTCTGACAATGGGGGTGAATATATCAACCATGATTTTCAGACTTACTTCCAAATGCATGGCATCATCCATGAGACCACTTGTCCTCAAACTCCCCAACAGAATGGTGTTGCGGAACGAAAAAACCGACACCTCCTTGAAACAGCACGAGCCCTTTTGATTGGAGCTCATGTCCTCGTCACCATGGGATGATGCTATAGTTACAGCAGTCTACCTCATCAACCGAATGCCTTCCAAAGTTTTAGACTTCCGGACTCCATTACAAGCACTTGCCCAACATGGGCCCTTGCCCTCCGTTCAGATGCTTCCGCCCCGAGTCTTTGGTTGTGTGGCATTCGTCCACCTCCATAAGAATCAACGTGGCAAACTTGATCCATGTGCTCTCAGATGTGTTTTCGTAGGCTATGCCGCTCATCAGAAAGGATACCGGTGTTATCACCCCTCCAGTCGTCGTACGTATGTCACTTTGGATGTCACCTTTATGGAGTCTGAGATGTTCTTCCACGATCCGATGAACAAGGAGGCTCTGGAATTCAAGGACCTGAAGATTGGAGCAAAACAAACCAAAGCAATGAAGTTGAGTTTCGGAACTGGAGCCAAGAGACAGGTCGCCAGGAGCACAGCGACCGGTCGCCAGAAAATCCTGAAGCAGAATTTCGAACCTGCCCAAAAACGACCGGTCTCCAGGAGCCCAGCGACCGGTCGCTAGCAAGTCCTGAAGCAGAAATTCGAACTTGTCCGAAAACGACCGGTCGCCAGGAGCCCATCGACCGGTCTTCAGGAAATTCTGAAACTGAATTAGAACCTGCCCAGAAGCGACCGGTCTCCAGGAACCCAGCGACCGGTCGCCAGCCCGCCAAGAACACAATATTTCTTCATCTTTTGCCAACGAGACTGATGAAGACCCCCCTCACATCTCAGTACCCTCTGATCAATCTCCTGAGAATACTCCTGAGGTAAGTGATTCTATTACATCTACTGCTTTAATTGATGAACCTGTTAGATATCAATTACCTGATAGACAGAAACCGTGGAAAACCGCCAATTCGGTATTCACCGGATAATGGCAAGGCATCAAAGTATCCAATTGCAAACTATGTTTCTGCTGAAAAATTATCTGCACCCCTCCAAGGCTTTTGTACACCAGTTATCCGCAATTCATATTCCAACCAAAGTGAGTGAGGCATTGAAGGATCCAAAATGGGTTCAAGCAATGAAGGAGGAGATGCATGCTTTGGAGAAAAATCACACATGGACACTGGAGAGTTTACCTCAAGGAAAGAGGACTGTCGGATGCAGATGGGTCTACACCTTGAAATACAATGCTGATGGGTCAATTGAACGTTACAAAGCACGACTTGTGGCCAAGGGATACACGCAAACATATGGTATTGACTATGAAGAAACCTTTGCCCCTGTTGCAAAACTTAACACCGGTTCGAGTGCTATTGTCCATTGCAGCAAATCTTGATTGGCCTCTCCACCAATTTGATGTGAAGAATGCCTTTCTCCATGGAGAACTCACAGAAGAAGTCTACATGGATATCCCACCAGGATATGTTACATCTACTCATGCTAATGTGGTGTGCAGATTACGAAAGGCATTATATGGATTGAAGCAATCTCCCAGGCATGGTTTGGGCGTTTTTCCTTGCAATGAAGAATTATGGTTTTAAGCAGAGTAATTCTGACCATACTCTGTTCTTAAAACACAAGGAGGAAAGGTAACGGCTCTAATCATTTATGTCGATGATATGATTATTACTGGGAATGATACGCAGAAATTTCTCAACTACAAAATGTTGGCAAAGGAGTTTGAAATGAAGAATCTTGGTGGACTCAAGTACTTCTTGGGCATTGAAGTTGCTCGATCAAAGCAAGGCATATTTCTCTCACAAAGGAAGTATGTCTAGATTTATTGGCAGAAACAGGAATGTAGATTGCAAACCTGTGGACACTCCAATCGTTCAGAATCACCACCTTGGGGTATATCCCAATCAAGTACCCACTAACAAAGAAAGATATCAAAGATTAGTGGGACGATTGATCTACCTATCCCATACCCGACCCGACATCGCGTATGCTGTAAGTGTTGCTAGTCAGTTTATGCATTGTCCAAGTGAAGATCATATGGATGCGGTTTTTCGGATTCTTAAATATTTGAAGTCAGCACCAGGAAAAGGACTTATGTTCTCTAAAAATGGTCATCTGAATATCAGTGGCTATACAGATGCAGACTGGGCAGGGAATGTCACTGATAGAAGATCAACATCAGGGTACTTCACATTTGTGGGAGGTAACTTGGTTACTTGGAGAAGCAAAGAAACAGAAAGTCGTTGCCTTGTCTAGTGCAGAAGCTGAATTTCGAGGAATGACCAAAGGAATTTGCGAACTCCTTTGGTTAAAGCAATTGCTTACAGAGATTGGATTTGCACCTACATTAGGAATGCATCTACTATGTGATAACAAGGCTGCCATATCCATTGCCCATAATCCAGTTCAACATGATCGCACTAAACATGTTGAAGTGGATCGACACTTCATTAAAGAGAAACTTGAAACAAAGAAATTCAGCTTCCGTTTGTCCAAGTCCGAAGACCAGCTAGCTGATATATTGACAAAAGCAGTTTCTAGCAGAGTATTCCACAACTCACTGGTCAAGTTGGGCATTGGCGACATCTACGCACCAACTTGAGGGGAGTGTTAGCTTGTAATAGATTAGTTAGTTGGTTACTTTTCTATCTTGTCATACACAAAGTCCTAGTCCTTATTTTATGGTTACCTTGTTTTAGGAAACCTTGTTTTAGGGAGCTTTACTTTACTTTCTTGTCTTAGGGAAACTTTGTTTCCTTGTCTTAGGGATGCCTTGTCTACCTCTTGCTTTAGTTATAAATGTATTGTAAGTAATACAAAGTGTAATAGGTTGAAATCAGAAAACTAGTTGAAGCTCCAATTCTCTCTACATTCTCCACTTCCTTCAATTAATCTTCTCTATGTTTGACAGGAACTTCTTAGCGGAGAGAAAGAAGGCCTTATCCAGCTGCCATCAGACAAGGTTCTTCTGGAGGATCCAGTCTTTCGTCCTCTTATCGAGACCTATGCCTCGGTTTGTATTTGATCGTGCTTTATACTTAACATGATCACTAAATTATAGCTTAGCTATACTCTTTTGTGTCTTGATGTTAATTTGATCCCATTTTCGGTTGCGGTGATTTTGTTTTTTAACTAGGATGAGGACGTTTTCTTTGCGGATTATGCTGAAGCACATTTGAAACTCTCAGAGCTTGGGTGAGAATGAAAAACACCTCACTTTTTATTGCTTTTCCTTCCATTATTCTCCATAGTTGCTCACATCGTAACATGCCAATGTTTTTTGTTTATTTTTCCAGATTTGCTGATGCCGAGTAAAGGGGGATTGTAAATAAGGCACCGGTGGCTTGTGTGATGTTAATTCTTCCAGACCAGGCTGAATATAAGCTTGTAAATTGTATTAGTTGTTGGGGTGTGGTTTTCTGGCTATGTCCAATAAGCCTCTGTGACTGCTGGTGAGTGTGGTAATAATATGAGTCAAACTTGTGTTCCATTAATTATATGCTGCTTGCTTATGTAATATTTATTTCTACGGGTTATTTTATCTTACATGGTTCGATATAAAATGCTGTCTGCATATTTGTATCTTATTTGGAAATGGTTAGATTAATCCAAAGGTGTTGGGTCATTGTTGTCTGCATTTTTAAAGTGATTGCAAGAGAATTCACCATCTAGAGAGAGAGAGAGGGAGTAACCAGAAGATTTTCTAGCAAAATTGTTCATGCTGATTACAAAAATAGATAGGGCTGAAGATGAACAATATAGAATATAAGAATGCATACTTTAAAATCGAAACAATAGAAGACAATTCAGAAAGGAAAGATGGATAACAAACTTCATTAAATGGAACTAGCAAACACATGATGATTTTGCTGTTGGACTCTGGAAACTACAATTGCTGATGTAGCTCAATCAAGAAACTTTGAAATAAGTAATATCTAGATACGTAACATCCATCAACCCGACCCGGATCATTCCTCAATAACCTCCAAAAACAATCAAAGGCTTTCGCAACGGACTACTCTCTGTTTTCAGATGAAATTTTAGTCCAAAAAAAGAAATTGCCCGTTAAAATTAATGGGTAAAGACTTAAGTTTGGTAGATTAGCAGAAGAACAAACTTTCAAAATAAAACTTAATATAGTAAATTGAGCTTAGACCCATAAAATTCATTTGTAATCACCTACAACCCTTTCCTTTATTTTTCTATTTAAAATACCCAATTTTTTCAAATAAAACCCGATGACTATGATCCAAGTAAGCAAGTTACCTAATCTAGCTTCAATATGATTTATTCTATTTTTCGGATTCCGAAACTACCCCTATTTACAAGTTAACGTGTTATGTGGGGTGTAACTAATGGCACACGTTGAATTTGGAAAGATTTTCAAATGTTGTAATGGATGTAGGAATTAATTTAGAAACTTATTTGAAATTAAATGTTAAATTCACATGAAAGTATTAGTAACGTTTTTGGTTTTTTTTTTATGACCCCAAAAAAACCGTTTTGGTTTATTTAATAATTTTGTTGTTGTTTGTTTTCCTTTTATGAATTATACTACTAGTAATCTATTTTATTATAGTTTTATGAATAATAGTGTACATTCTAATTATGTTAAAAAAATATTTTGATAATCTATTTATTGTTTGTTTTATGAATTTTTTTTTTAACTGAACTTTTTTTTTCTCTAAATAATGTACCTATTTTTTTTCTCAAACTAATGTCCATTTTTTTCTCTGACTAACAGTACCTATTATTTGTTTTATGAAAATAATTTTTTAAATGAACCTATTTTCTCTCTCCAAATAATGTACCTATCACATTTATAGGTATATTGTAAAATAATTTACCTATAGGTAAATAATGTACCTATATTTTCTATACATTATTGTGTACCTATTTTTAATTTATGAAAAATGTACGGAAATTTCAATTACAAAGTAACTCACTTAGTTTTTTAAAATTTTTTTGGTAAATAATATACCTATATTTTATTTAAATATTATATTTATTTTTATATTTTTCGTAGGTACATTGTTGGATATGTAATTTACAGATATTTTTTTGGTTTGCAATTTTAGGGGGCGGTATGTGAGAGGGAATGTCAACCAAAAGAAATGGGGTGATTGATATGCTATTAATAGGGAGTGTTAATTACAATTATGATAGTTAATAAACTGCTTGAAATAAATTATAAATAAAATATGAAGTTTGTGGCAACGATTGTAAAAATATAGGAATACTACGACCTCTTATATCTTACTAGTCATTTAAATTTGAAATTGGGTTTTACACATAGATTTATAGAGTGATGGGTATATGTTTAGGAAATAGAAACTATAGGGATCTATATGGACAAGCCCAACTTAATAAGCAAAATATAATACAGAACTTAATTCTTATATTTAGGTGATCCATTCTAAGAGCATCCACAATGGTAAGGTGTGCATGGAGGTGTATGTCAAATATATATATTTGGTTGCCGGAATGTCCTGCAATCGGGAGGTGTATACGGCTGTAAATGTATATCACAACCATGAGATGGGAAAAAAGATGCAAAATGTAATCTAATTTTACACCTAGCCAAGTAGGTCCCATAACAGAAAAGCCAAGAGAGGAGATAGGAAAGCTGCCTAAAAGATAGGGAACTTATTAAAATGGTGGGCCTAGGCAGGGCGTGGCTAAGATTTATTAAAATGAGGAAGTTATTAAAATGATGCAAATGTATAAAGTTCTTCTTCAACAACTCTCTAATGTATGGCCATATTTCATTCAAATTGAAATATGAAACTAACAATTACACTGATCAATGGTGAAGAATAATTCATATCAAAGTCGATGATTCAGATTAATTTATTTACATCATACTTGAATATATCTTATTGGAATTTTAAAAATTACGTCGATTGTTTAGAAAAAATAATTAAACATAAAACACAAAAAACTAACACAAAAACATTAACATAAAAAAAAAATTAACACAAAAAACGAATTAATACAAGAAAATCATATTTACTTCTTTGATTTGCATCCAACTCATTGGAGCAAAAATGACATTTGCATCTCCCGGAGGTGTAAAGAAGATGTGAAAGTGGCTTTACAACTCGAATTTACACCTCCCCACTGTGGATGCTCCAAGTTCTAAGCTCAACATGCCATAACTTTCCGGAGAACCAAATGTCATTTGATTTCACAAATTCAGGAATCGTTTGTCATAAATACTCACACGTATATAAAGAATCCCAAAAATGAAAACACTTCATCGTTTTCATCAATATGTGTAACATGGATACTATTAAAATTCATTAAACCAAAAGTGTGGAAATAATAACGCCAAACATGGCAAATTTCATATGGGAAAAGAAAAGGTATAAACATTACCACATTACCACATAACACTTGGCATGCATTACGTGAGTTTTTGTAAATTCTATCATGAAGGATGAATGATTTCTTGAGGTTTAGGGTATCATTCTACATTTTGGGATTGCATTTTTATCGCCAAAAACTGCTTCACTTTAAAGTTAAGCACTTTAAGGTGTTTGGTCAAAATAAAATATCCTAATTATTTTAAAAGTAATGACTTTCTGACATCAGCTTTTAAAAACAACATCTAAGTTGCTTTTCAATGATGCTTTCACAAGAAGCAGATAAGAGCCTTTAATGATTTTTTTTCAATTCCCATAATGCCATCATTAATTTCTAAAATGACGTCTAACATCACCCCCACCACCTCACCTCTACCTTCATCACCACCACCTCCTCCACCACCACCCACCTTCCCCTTTATTTTCACCTCCACCACTACCATCACCACCACCAATACCGCCTGTCTCCCACCACCACATGGTTAGCACATAACACTTTCAATATCATGTCCATTTTAGTCATTATTACAGTTACACTAGTTTTATATTAAAATTTACTAAATGGTTTTGACATTACTTTTATACTAATAACACTTAAAAAAGGGTTAGGTATAGCTGGAGGGCATAGGGAGATCACGGTCCGATGCTCATCAACAGGGTAAACTCTGAGGTTTGCAGTTGTGTGTAGCTTTAGTTGCTGTGTGACAACCATAAGGTCTGATATTTGGTTGTTAGGGGATCTTTCAGAACTTGTAGCTTTTAAACATACATTCCTTTTTCTTCATACATGAAGGATCATTACTAAAGGAAGAGAAAATGAAGGCACCAATAAACTGCAATTCGTGGCTTTAGTAGTTTTTAGTACTGGTAGTTTCATGTTCCATGTTTCATGGTTGGTTTCAAATGGGACTTTTAGCAAGACATGGTGGTTCATTCATTCATTATAAAGCTTTGGTGAGGTGATTATGATTTTAATTGGGAATAGGGACAGGCACAACAGCTCAAGGTGGTGGAGTTGCTGGTGATAATCTCAGTCAACATGAAGCCAGACTCCAAGCTGCTGCTGCTGCAGCATAGATATATGAGAAGTCTCATGTATATCCATCTGCAAACAGACTAGTATGGTACGGCACCTTTATCCTAGTGAACTGTTTGCTTTTTATATTGTTGAGTGCTCATATTGTCCCTTTGGCATTTTTGTTTGTTCGTAGGTTTTAGGTATTTGCATGCCTGTTAGAGTGTGCATGTGTTTATACTTTGGATATGTGGCACTGCATAGAATGCTGCAAAGCAGAGCCTTACAGAATGTCCTGTTGTATGCGCGTCTCCTGGACATGTGGCACAGTGGCACTTCCTCAGATACGAAGACAAATGACCGACTCCGCTAATCTAGTGGAGTATCGCACCCACAGCTTGCAACTCCTGGTGGACCTTCAAACTTGTCCTCCCCTCAATTTCCACATTACATGTTTGTCCCATTTGAGGTTCATGGAGCAATGTGGCCTATGGGAAGAGGTTGGGCGGCGATCCGAATATAACAGCTTCTCAACTGGAGGCCCAGAAAAAATTTCTCCAACACCAGATCGAGGGTACTATTGATTGTTTGTTTGCGAAACATAATTTGAAAGAAAAGATAATCACTTATGCTGCGATCTTGTGGTCGCTTGCCCACCATTTTATTGTGCTTTGCTTCTGAATAACCTACTTTTCTTCTACATATCCTGCAGAATCAGCTCCAAACTTTACAGAAGCCAAACTGAAGGAAAGCATGGATACGGGTCCATCAGCATCTTCGGATGGCAAAGGAAAGAATGCCGAATCTTCGTCCTCATCTGTTTCAGATTGTGGACGCAATGTGGAGCTTGAAGAGATTGATTCATAGGCATCGCTAACTTAATGTATATTTTAAGACGCACATAATATGTTATATGTGGATACAAGGGATGAGAAAATAGGTTAGGGATAATAGCTGGAGTTTGAGCGATATTGTATAAGTTACTCTTTCATCTTTTCTGTTTCTTTGTGAACATTAACAATGCTAAAATTTGATTATGCAAGGCGATGCACTGATTCAGCTTGGGAAGGCCTGTCTAATTCTAATCTAAACATAGCAGACGGAGGAACATCTTTCTAGCGAGTCAGTGACAAACCAATGACCGTTGAATGCAACTGTGTGTTAGGAAATAGGTGTGTTCTAAAAAACTTAAAAAATAACCGTAAATCAAACTAATATATAGTTCCCGTATAAATTTCATATAATAGGCCCCATTATGAACTCTTGGCCTATCTAACATACGTGTGACGGTCACTTAGTTATGTTGTGTTACTAATTTACACATGTTGTAATACGTATGACAGTTAAATTACGTTGTGTTGTTACTAATTCACACATGTATAATGTGTGACGGTTAACTTGAAAGTGAGGGTGTCGTGGACATGTGAATGATACATATAAGCCATAAATGCAAGAGCCGCGGCGGCCACCTCCAGGTGGGAGTGAGTCCTTTGACCTTATTGTGTAAGGTGTTGATCTCAAAGCTCTTGGACCAAAGTGGTGGGGGTGGTGTGTGTTTTGGTTGGTTGGTTACCTAACCACAATAGCCCGCAACAATCCATGTGATGTGATGTGATGATCGTGTTTTTGTTTAATAACACACATTTCTTCTTTCTTTCTTCCGGGGAGAGAGGATGGTAAAAAGATTCACATGCTATTAATATTATACAGAGGCTAAAACCAAACTGTTTGGTTTTGGTTGTTGCTCAAATTTCGTTATCAGGGTACTAGTACTAGGATATTTTATCCATTAGGCACCAGAATAGAAAAGTAGAAGCAAAGTAAATCGTGCAATGTGATTGTACTAGGATAAATAAATCTATTGATTGTTACTGGTTTCCTAAAAGTGTTACGTACCGTAATGAAACCTCAACTCAGGCATTAAAATACAGTTAACATTAATTAATTAATTAATTAATATTAAGAGTAAAGCAAAATGAATAGGAACACCAAAGTACCCATTTGTCCAGGATATGTTGGAATTTTGCTGGTGATGTGTGAATTAACTGCTACCGTTGATCAGATAGTTTGTTTATAAAGTGGTCTTCCTCTTTCTTAATTATGTTGGATTAGGTATCCCTATTTGAGCTGCTCTGGGCCGTTGGATGGATTAGTTTTTATAATGATTATAATATCCAAGATTAATTTATGGTAAGTGGAAAATTCATTCATCTGTGACTTGACTGGAATGAATGAGAATATATAAGAAGGAAGGTTAGGGAGTGAAAGGAAAAGCGATGAGTAATATTCATCGAATATGGTAGCTTGGTAACTCTCACTGAACATGTTAAAACCAATAAAGAACCAGCCAAGGGCAAACTAGCTTAGCCTTAAATTCAGCGAAATTCTGCAAGTTACGTCTAATTGTTTGTTGCCTCGTGTTCTCTCTCTCTCTCTCTCTCTCTCTCTGTATGTATATATATATATATATATTGGTGGCATGGCATTATGGAATATGCCTCCTGAACTCATCTGAACTGCATCAGCTAGCTGTAGTCAGAGAAAAAGATCAAGTACCATCATCACTAGCTAGAAGAGAAAGGACTCATGTTGGCCATGAAGATTTTAATTAGCTTGCAACTTTTAGGCTTGACGTTATTGTGTGTTGGCATCTCCATGCCAAGCTTGGCCTCGTTCTACTTTTGTGGTAATTAGTATAGTATTATATCATCTTAATTACTAATTGATTACTTAACTCCTCTGATAATTTACATTGGTGTGTGTGTGTGTGTGAATGTATCAATTGCTATGCATGCTTGCATGCATGGTTATGTAGATATGATCATGTGATTGATTCAGAGCTTGAAATAAACAAACTCATGAAGGATATCTTCTGGTTGGTTATCTTGTAAACATCGTAGGTGGAAGAAGAAACTCCATACAGAAGGACCTATGTAGCACAAAAAACATATTGACTGTAAACGGCCAGTTTCCTGGACCAACCCTGTATGCTCGCACAGGAGATACTATCATCGTCGATGTTCTATAACAAGGGCAATCGTAACATTACTATCCACTGGTAATATTCATTTTTTATTTATTTAAATATATTATTCTTATGTAATTGTGACTTGTGATATATAATTAAAGGATTTCATTTCAGGCATGGAGCTAAGCAACAAGGAATCCGTGGTCGGACGGTCCTGATTATATCACGCAGTGCCCAATCCAACCAGGAGGCAGGTTTACCCAAACTATCATATTTTCCTCAGAGGAAGGCACCCTATGGTGGCATGCTCATAGTGAGTGGGATCGGGCCACCGTCCACGGCGCTATAGTCATCTACCCCAAGAAAGGAGCCACTTACCCTTCCCCAAGCCTCATGCAGAATTTCCGATCATCTTAGGTACGTAATGCAAAATTAATTAATTCGAAAATATATATAATGTTATTGGATATATACATGTTCAAAAATTGACTTGAAAATTGTAGGGAGTGGTGGAAGGAAGATATAGGACAGCTTTATAATGAAACTATTCAAAGTGGAGGGGACCCTAACATTTCCAGTGCTTTCCTCATCAATGGTCAACCTGGCGATCTTTATCCTTGCTCAAAACCAGACAAAGTCAAGCTGATGGTTGATTATGGGAAGACCTACCTGCTAAGGCTAATCAATTCAGCTGTGCAAGAGATTCTGTTTTTTCTCGATTGCCAATCACAAGGTCACGGTTGTGGGCTCAGATGCTAGCTACACCAAGCCATTTTCATCAGATTATGTCACAATATCACCGGCCAAACCGTTGACCTCTTGTTCACTGCTGACCAGAGCCCCAACCACTACTACATTGCTGCCAAAGCCTACGTTGGTGGGGCTGGGATTGTTTATGACAACACAACCACCACCGCCATACTACACTACAATGGAAATTATACCTCAACTTCAACCCCTTCCTTGCCTAATCTTCCTTCCCATAACGACACCAAAGCGTCGGTTCAGTTTACTGGTAGTCTCAGAAGTCTAGCTGATAAAAACCACCCCGTTGACGTGCCGCGCGACATAACAACTCCATTGTTTTACACACTTTCTGTCAACACACTACCATGCCTAAATAATTCATGTGCAGGGCCTAATGGGACACGTCTGTCCGCTAGCGTCAACAACATTAGCTTTGTCGACCCCAGCATTGACATATTGCAGGCCTACTATTACCATGTCAATGGGGCATTTGGAACTCGATTTCCGAATTTCCCACCTTCTTTTCTGTTTAATTTTACTGCTCAGGACTTGCCATTGTACTTACAGACCCGAAACAGGGGACGGAAGTGAAGATACTGGAGTACAACGCGACGGTGGAGATTGTGTTTCAGGGGACAAATTTGGTTTGCAGGGGATGACCACCCAATGCATCTCCATGGATTCAGTTTCTATGTTGTTGGATGGGGACTTGGGAATTTTGACGAGGATAAGGACCCCTTTGAAATATAATCTTGTTGACCCTCCTCTTCAAAACACATCGCCTGTCCTGTAAATGGCTGGACTGCCATTAGATTCAAGGCAGACAATCCTGGTAAGACGTTCCTCTGGTTTGGTTAACTTCTGAATTAATCAAGTTCTAATGAATGATAGTGGATGATGCTGATCATGTGATGTCAATGACTTTTTGGTTGATCATAGGAGTTTGGTTTATGCACTGCCATCTGGATCGGCATATGTCATGGGGCATGGACGTGACGTTCATTGTGAAAAATGGAAAGGGTCTAGGAGCTCAAATTTTAGCTCCGCCACCAGGAATGCCTCCATGCTAATAATTTCTATAAAGCTCTGTCTGACTGTATATATGTTCATGGGTGGGATGGCAATAAATTGGGCCATGTAATGCAGTCCTTCCTTTCTACCATTGTACTACCCTTTGGACTGGCCAGGATATTATATATGTTATAAAATTTTAACCGGTCTTGCATTATAGTTTATATGTTCCAAAAGAAGTGAGATTTTTTATTGCTTGCTAGAGCTGCAAATGTCTGAAAAATCATTTAAAACATAAGGAATTTTAAGACGATCACAAAAAATGTATCATATCAGCATTTATTTGTAATATTTCAAACTCTACACTCACTGCTTCTCTATCTTGTAATCCTGTTTCCCAATAGGTTGATCCCAAAACTTGTATGATAGTCCTGGAAAACTACTAATCCTGATAATGTTGCTGCAATATACAAAAAAATCCAATGACACCAAAACCTGTATGATAGTCCTGGAAAACTACTAATCCTGATAATGTTGTTGCAATATACAAAAAATCCAATGACTAGGAGAATAGTGGCTAGCTTTGGTTCTATATCCATTGCTCTTGTATTTGTGGGAATTACACGTCCAGAAGCATCCACTTCAAGCAGGAACCTTAAGCTAGTCGTGTGTTCTTCCAACCGAATGAAAATCAAATCAGCTTGTTAGTTGGAATATACAGCACTCAAAACTCATAAATTGGAAAATGACATAAATATATCAAATATTAGTTTGAGAAAGATAAAAAAGATAGAACTAGTTAGAACAAAAGCCAATGTCATATGCTACAAAGTTCCAACTTTACCTCATTATCATTTGTTGTGTGGGTGGGTAGCATACGGATTTGGACCCTTGCCCCATAGGTCACTCATTTCGAAGTCCAATTCATAAGTTTCTGGAAACAATTCGTCATCAGTTTGAGAAAACAAACCTGCCAATCCAATGTTTTGACGGCCTCCAAAACTTCTTAGGTCGAACCACAAAAGACACATCAGATTTCACTGCAGCAAGATCGTTGATTACCTCCAAGATTTCAGTGAGGAGGCGGTCCCTTTCTAATTCCATGGCAAATTGGTCCTCTTGCTCGACTTCTTCCTGGAAAAGTGGTTCCATGAAAGCTTGGTCCTCTGGCTTTGGATCCACTTCTTTCTTGAAAAAATGTTTCAAGAAATGTTCTTTCTCGCTTTCTTGGAAGCGAATGCGTCATCCATGGAAGCAGAAGCGGAAGGGTCGTCCTTGGAAGTGGAAGCAGAAGCGTCGTCCTTGGTAGCAGAAGTGGAAGCATCATCCTTGGAACGGAAGGGTCGTCCTTGGAAGCAGAAACAAAAGCGTTGTCCTTGGAAGTGGAAGCGGAAGCGTCATCCCTTGAAGCAGAAGCGGAAGCCTTGGAAGCTGATGTGTCTTTCAGTCTGATTCTCTGACCTTGTTGTCAATAACCTTGAGCCCACTGAGGAACTTCCGTACCAACGCATTGGAATTGGAATTTGGATTTTCTTAAAGCTACTCGTGTTTCTTCTACCCGAATGAAAATCAGACCAGCTTGTTAGTTGGAATATTCAGCTCTCAGAAACTCAATAACTAGAAAATGGCACCAATATATCAAATATTAGTTTGACAAAGAAAAAAGAAAGATAGAACTAGTTAGTACATATAGTCAATGTTGTTGTTGACAATGACTTGAGACAAAGCTAGAAACATGGAAAAGCTTGTCTACCACCTAGAAACTCATTTCCATGTTTTAGGGGAACACAAGGGGAACACAACAAGCTGGAAACATGGAGACATAATTCATGCTTTGGAGATTGTAATTTATTGTAAATTGTGAATTGGGGTTGTAACCAACGGATGGCTATCTAGCTATGCCTTCTATACTTGTAGATAAATATTCAATATGTGAAATGAGAAAAATCAGATTTGCATTCTCTGCAAAACCTCTCTATTTTCAGCTTCTATACTCTCTCAATTACACTATATTTGGCATGGTATCAGAGCAATCGATTTGGTTGCCTCTGCATAACCTTGTTCTTGCCTAATCTCTACCTATCCTTGCCCATATTGTTGTTATATCATTCCTACCTTATACTTTGCCTTGCCTTAAAATTGATTGTGATCACAATCCTAATTTGTGCTCTTGTTTGTTGGAGTTCTAAGCTTGTTTGCTTAACCTTGTCTCTATTTAACCTTGTCCCCTGCATAATTCAACTTGTGTTCCTTTGGTTACTTGGTACTGTTGTACCCCTGTTGTGTTCTTGAAATCTTCCGCTGCATTTAAGTATCCATACTTTCACACAAGACCCGCAACATGGCATCCAAGACTGCTTATGTCATGACTACCTGTGAGTCTCCGTCTCCCTGCCTTACTCTCCGACTCTAACCCCGACTCAGGTACACGCTCTACTACATGGATAATTGATACTGGTGCCACTGATCATATGACTTTTGACTCCACGTTTTTTCCACCTTATCTCCTAAATCTCATTATCCTTACATCACTAGTGCCAATGGGGCTCCTTCTAATGTTGCTGGGAGAAGGGACTATATCACTTTCCCCTAAATTGTCCTTACCTCAGTACACTACTTGTCCCCTCTATTAAATGCAATTTGTTTGTCTGTTGGGAACTTCCTTGACTCACTAATTGTTATGCCACATTCTATCCTTCTCATTGTAAGTTTCAGGACCTTACGACTCACGAGACGATTGGGCATGGTAAACGGAGAGGGGGGGTTGTATTACCTTGACGGTCTCATCACCACCACGAGCTGTCCATGTTCAAACTCACTTGCTCAACAACAGATTTGGCTATGGCATCGTCGCTTAGGACATCCATCGTTTTGGCTACCTTCAACGGTTGTTTCCATCACTATTCCAAGGCTTAGTTGATTCTCAGTTAAGTGTGAAACATGTGTGTTGGCCAAGAGTCATCGCACTGTATTTCCCTCAAGTGATAGTAAAACAGAATTTCCTTTTGAGTTGATTCACTCAGATGTTTGGGGCCCTGCTAAAGTCTCTTCTACTGGCAAGAGGTGGTTTGTTACATTTATAGATGACTGTACCCGCATGACATGGGTATATTTGCTCGCCCATAAAAGTGATGTTACCACCACAGTCCGCGAATTTCATGCTATGATCACAACTCAGTTCAAGCATCCATCAAAGTGTTTCGGTCTGACAATGGTGGGGAGTATGTGAATGGTGCATTGGCTCAATTCTTAAAGGACAAAGGCATCATTCATCAAACCTCCACACCCTTCACTCCACAATAAAAATGGTGTCGCCGAACGAAGAATCGCCAATTACTTGAAGTTGGCCGTGACTATATGCTTGATAAAATCTGTTCCTCGTCACTTATGGGGTCAGCTCTCCTCTCTGCAGTCTATGTGATTAATCGGGTGCCTAGTAGCGTTCTGAATTTCAAACTCCACTAGATACCTTGGCTCACTCACATCTCTCTTCCTACCATTCTCAAGTTGCCTCTCGTGTGTTCGGTTGCGTTGTTTATGCTCATGTTCCTTCTCATCAACAGAAGTAAGCTGGATCCGTGTGCCCTCCGATGTGTGTTCATTGGATATGGCTTGAATCAAAAGGATACAAGTGTTACCATCCTCCTACTCAAAAAATCTTGTCACTATGGATACCATTTTTCATGAATGATTTGGCCTCCTTTATGGTTTCCAAGATCCCTTCTCTTCAGGGGGAGAGGGGGAGTGAAGAGAAGGACTTGTCATTTGAAGAGAATATCGAAAAAAATGCTGAAGAAAACGGAGAAGTTACGCCAGGACGACGGTCGCCACCCCTACTTGCGACCGGTCGTGTTTACACAGAGTTGAAGATTCTCATGAAGTGCCCCAGGCGACCGGTCGCGATATCGACGACCAGTCGCGAAGTGCCCCATGCGACCGGTCGCGACACATTTACGACCGGTCGTTTTGACACAGAGACGAATACAAATCAAATTCCCCTGGCGACCGGTCGTGAAGAACCCAGCGACCGGTCGCTTTTTCACAGAGTTGAAAATTCTGAAGAAAATTATGATCTGTCCAGTCCTGACCTCAGTGAAGACCTTGAGACTATGGAACCAAAGGTGATCCAGATGCCCCTGATGATCAACTACAAAATACAACCCCTCCTGCCCTGCCATCGCATCATTCGTCTAGTGATAAAGAAGTACTTGAGGTAACCACTGAACCACCTAATGTTGCACCATATACACTTCACCTAGATCCACTAGGGGAAAACCTAAACCTCAATATTGCCCTGACCTTAATGCTAAATCTAAATACCCCATCAATAACCATGTGTCCACTCATAGATTGTCAAAGTCTTATGCATCATTTGTCAATCAATATCTACTGTATTGTGTTCCAAGTAAATGGCCGGATGCTGTGACCGATTCTAGATGGACTGAAGCAATGCAATTGAAATGGAAGCTTTGAACAAGAATTCTACATGGGAAATGGTTCCTTTACCACATGGGAAGAAACCAGTTGGATGTCGATGGATATACACTGTTAAATACAAAGCTGATGGATCCATCGACCGATACAAAGCTCGATTAGTGGCCAAGGGATATACACAAACATATGGAATTGACTACCAGGAGACGTTTGCACCAGTTGCCAAAATCAATACTGTACGTGTTCTCATATCCTTGGCTGCAAATCTTGATTGGCCACTACTGCAATATGATGTAAAAAATGCTTTTCTTCATGGGACTTACAAGAAGAAATATATATGGATCCACCACCAGGGATTCCTATGACATCCGGTCCGAATACTGTATGCAAGCTGAGAAAATCTCTGTATGGGCTAAAGCAATCCCCGAGCCTGGTTTGGGAGATTTACTGATTCCATGAAACGATTTGGGTACACTCCGAGTAGCTCAGATCACACATTGTTCTTAAAGCGTCGTGGTGGAAAGCTTACGGCTCTGATCATCTATGTAGATGATATGGTGGTTACCGGTAATGACAATGAAGAAATGCAGAATCTACAGAAGCTCCTTGGAAGTGAATTTGAGATGAAGGAACTGGGTGAGTTACAATATTTTCTTGGCATTGAGGTTGCTAGATCTAAACATGGCATATTTTTATCCCAAAGAAAGTATGTGTTAGATTTGTTGACAGAAACAGGAATGCTAGATTGCAAGCCAGTTGACACACCTATTGAACAGAATCACAAATTGGGAATGTATCCAGATCAAGCTCCTACTGATAAAGAAAGGTATCAAAGGTTAGTTGGGCGATTGATTTATCTATCCCACGCCCTGACATAGCTTATGCTGTGAGTGTGGTAAGCCAATTCATGCATCAACCAAGTGAAGCACACATAAATGGAGTAATACGGATAATGCGATACTTGAAGACTGCCCCTGGAAAAGGATTGATGTTCTCCAAATATACACCTATGGATCTTGAAGGATACACTGATGCTGATTGGGCAGGGTGTATCACGGATAGACGCTCAACTTCTGGATATTTTACATTTGTGGGTGGAAATTTAGTTACTTGGAGGAGTAAGAAACAAAGAGTTGTAGCAAGATCCAGTGCTGAAGCTGAGTTTAGAGGAATGGCTCAAGGAGTATGTGAATTGCTTTGGTTGCGAAGATTGCTAAAGAATCTTGGCATTAAACAAGTGAATGCCACAAACCTATATTGTGACAATAAAGCTGCCATCGAATAGCACATAACCCAGTACAACACGACCGTACCAAACATGTGGAAGTCGATCGACACTTCATCAAAGAGAAACTAGAAAGTGGTATAATTAAGTTTCCGTTTGTAAACTCGGAAAACCAACTTGCCGACATTCTGACGAAGGCCGTATCAAGTAAAGTCTTTCATGACTCAGTTGACAAGTTGGGCATGCGTGATATCTTTGCACCAACTTGAGGGGGAGTGTTGACAATGACTTGAGACAAAGCTAGAAACATGGAAAAGCTTGTCTACCACCTAGAAACTCATTTCCATGTTTTAGGGGAACACAACAAGCTGGAAACATGGAGACATAATTCATGCTTTGGAGATTGTAATTTATTGTAAATTGTGAATTGGGGTTGTAACCAACGGATGGCTATCTAGCTATGCCTATACTTGTATAAATATTCAATATGTGAAATGAGAAAAATCAGATTTGCATTCTCTGCAAAACCTCTCTATTTTCAGCTTCTATACTCTCTCAATTACACTATCTTTGGCAAATGTCATATGCTACAAAGTTCCAACTTTATCTCATTATTATTTGTTGTGTGGGGTAGCATACGGATTTGGATCCTTGCCCTATAGGTCACATTTATTTCGACGTCCAATTCATAAGTTTTGTGGAAACAATTTGTCATCAGTTTGAGAAAACAGACCGACCAATACAACGTTTTGACGAATCGAAGGCAGCACAGTGAATATATCTTCCAGTATGCAACAAAGTCTCAAGCCAATTTTTGTCGAATCGAAGTCTACAACAAAGTCTCTGCACGGCTATACTATTTCCCAAAAAAATAGGAAAAATGGAGTATAGTCGCACGACAGCACTATTTTTTAAAAAAAAATTAAAAAACAATGAGTATAGGTGAAAAAAAAAAACCTAGTATAGCCGTGCGGCTGTACATTTATTTGTAGTTAGTAAAATATGGAACAGTAAAAATACGAATAAAATACCTACGTGTTTTATCCTGCAAAATTTTGGCAAATTACAACTTAAATGTTCGGCCACTACATTATTTTTTAATATAAATTATTTACATTTTAATATATTATTTTTATTCAATGATATGTTAGAATTATGTGTATATTACATGAATTTTGTGTGTCTTATTGAAATTTTTGTAAAAAATATGTGTATTAAATATGAAAAATACTTACATACCTGTAATACGAGTATTGTACGTTTGCTTTTTAAAAAACGTGAACTTTACCGAGTCTTTAAGACATGTGCAGAACACAGATATATTATTAAAAAAATACGTACGTACGTGTATAATACACTATTAAACATGAAAGTGCTAAATTCTTTTATGGGTAATAACTATGGAAAAGTAAAAAATCAAAAGGGGACATTAGAGACTCGGGTAGTGGCCTAATAGTAATAGACAATGCTCTAAACTACTCTTATCAATAAACAAAATCGGGAAAATTTTTTAAAAAGAAAACAAGGACCCCACAATATATATAGATATATATATATATATATATATATAATATATATAGTATAGCCGCACGGCTCTACTATTTATTAAAAAAAATTAAAACAAAAGGCAAACCCAGTAAAGATGCGAGGCTATACTATTTTTATAAAATAAAAAATAAAAAAATTGAGTATCGCCCCGAGGCTATACTATTTATAAAAAACAAAACAAAAGAAGACCCGCACAGCGATTAGGCACCCACGTGTCAAAATGAGTATTGCCACGTGGCTATACTTTTTTTTATAGAAACATTAACAAAACCGCATATAGCCGAGCGGCTCGACTATTATTTTAGGGAAATCGGGTATAGCCGCGCAGCTATACTATTTCTAAAAAAAATAGGCAAACCCTGGGTATAGCCGAGCGACTCTACGATTTTTAAAAAAAGGTTAAAAAATTCGAGTATAGCCGCGCGGTATAACGACTAGGTGCCGACGTGTCAAAATAAACATAGCCGTGCGGCTGTACTATTTTTTTCAGTAGCCGGCCGACTATACAATTTTGTTATTAAAAAAATAAGGGTATAGCCACTCGGCTATATGATTTATATATATTACAAAAGGATTCGCCTAGCGCCTAGATGCCATGTGTCAACAACGTTAAAGCCGCACGGCTATATGATTTTAAAACGAGTATAGCCGCGCGGCTTTGCCTTTTTTGGAAAAAAAAAGAAAAACCGAGTATATCCAGTTGGCTGTACTATTTTTTTTTTTTTTTTTAATAAAAAACAACGAATATAGGTGAAAAAGTGAGTATAGCTGTGCGCTATACATTCATTCAATGTTTGTAAAATACGGAACATTAAAAATACGAATAAATATGTATGTGTTTTATTCAACAAAATTTTGGCAAATATATTATTTTTATTCAATATGTGAGAATTGTTTGTATAATACGTGAATTTTGTGTGTCTTATGAAATTTTGTAAAAAATATGTGTATTAAACATGAAAAATACTTACGTACTTATATAATACGAGTATTGTACTTTTGGTTTTTAAAAAACATGAACTTTACCAAGTCTTTAAGATCTGTGCAGAATTTGAATGTATTATTGAAGAATACGAATGTATTATTAAAAAATACGTATGTACGTGTATAATACATTATAGTTGCACGACTATACTATTTTTAAGAAACATTAATAAAACCGAGTATATGCACATGGCTATACTACTTTTTGAAAAAAAAAAAAGAAAAAAAAGGAACGTATCAAAAACAATAAAGCCGCACGGCTATACTATATTTTTAAAAAAAATTAAGGAAAGCGATTAAGGCTGGGGCGGCTATACTATATATTTTTTTAAAAGGAAAAAACCGAGTATATAGCAACGCGGCTGTACTATTTTTTAAATAAAATTATGAAGCAACGAGTATACGTTAAAAAAACAAGTATAGCGCGCGCTGTACATTCATTCATTTTTAGTAAAACACGGAATGGAAAATTACAACTTGAATGCTCGGCCACTATATTTAGTAAAATTTGGCAAATTACAACTTGAATGCTCGGCCACTATATTATTTTTAAATTTAAATTATTTACATTATTAAATATATATTATTTAATTCAATAATGGAAATGGAATAGATTGACATGTTATATGTTTATTCAATAATATTATTATTATTATTATACAATGGATAGATTGACATGTCATAATTTGTACTTCAAACGTTTGGCTAGTACTAGGATCACTCAATCGTACTTGATCAGACTCAGCGCTATTGTTCTTCTAAAAAGAATTAAAATGAAAATAAGACTTTGTTCAGGAGCCAGAAAATTTTCATAAAGGGGGAACCTCATATTTTGAAATATTTTTTTTTTTCAGAGTGACAACCAAACTAATTACAAAATCCCTAGTTTTAATTTATACTTCATCATTTTACATGTTATATTAACTATCTACTCATTATTGATCTTGGCAAAAAATCAAATGAAATGTATTTTATAAAAAATACTCACAAGAAAATTTGAACCATAATTTATCACTATAAAATTAAGAGTCAAAGTTAATAGATATTGAAATGGTAGCAATGATATAGTGAGAAAGGAAAATAAGAAAAAATACAAAGAGAGAAATAAATTTTGGTTAAGAAAAGTACGATTGTATAAAGAAGACAATAGGCTCAATGAAGATTGGAGATGGGGCACATGCCCACCCTGGGACTTAGCTCCCTCCGCCACTGGCTCTGTTCCGGTGTTAGATTTAGTCTCTTTTGTGGGGATTAGCTTGGTAGCAAACCTATGAGGTGTCAGACCTCTATATATTTTCAATTCGTCCAAACATAAAACACACATTTGGATCAGCTTATCATTCTCACACATAAGCACTTCCTGAGAGAAATCATATCATTGTTCGTTAGAAATCAATGCCACAGTAGTTAGGCTTTGATTTGTGATAGTTTAATCTTGGTGGACAGATTCCTATCGAACTACAAGCACAAGGGTAGAGGAAATGTTGTCTAAAGGACATTGCAACTCTGCAGGACTCTATCATCTATAATTTATTCTATTGTTGTATTGATTTGATTATATATAAATAGGGACGGATCCAGGATTTAAAATGGGTGGGGCTAAATTTAGCTTATATACGCACCAAAGAGTGGAACAAAAGGTGCAGCTACTGCAGTGTACCAATTCATTCTTTTTTTATTTAATTTTTTCACTTAAAGGGATAATATGTGAAGAGGGTTATTAGTGAAAGGAAAATTTGCAATAAAACTGTTCATAATATATATATATATATAATATATATATATATATATAATATCTATATATATATATATATATATCTATATAAGTTGGCAGTAGGCTAAAAAAGTAATAACAAGACAGAAAGACTTTTCATTTTAGAGAGAACTTTACAGAGATGTCCTACACAAGAATGTACTGAAATAGTCAAAGATAATTCAATTCATTAGTTTGTCTCATCTTTCTTTCCTTGAGTGTATTGTTGGATGACAATGAACCTGTGAATCTTTGAATGTTAGCATGGCATGATTGTTATTAGTAGGCATGAGTAGGCTAAATTAAATTTTAGACTGATAAAATACAACTCACTTTGGCTATAGCCCGGATTAGTCGCTAAGGACCATCCTGTATATAAAGCATATTTCGTTTGTTATTATTCTGTGATTTGGTTATATTATAATTGTTTTCCAACACAAACTTCGTCAAATGGAACTAGCAAACACATGATGATTTTGCTGTTGGACTCGGAAACTACAATTGCTGATGTAGCTCAATCAAGAAACTTTGAAATAAGTATCCAGATACATATCATCCATCAACCCGACCCGAATCATCCATCAATAACCTCCAGAAACAATCAAAGGCTTTCGCAACAACTGTTCTCTATTTTCAGATGAAAATTTAGTCTAAGAAAAGAAATTGCCTGTTAAAATTAATGGATAAAGACTTAAGCTTGGTAGTTTAACAGAAGAACAAAATTTCAAAATAAAACTTAATAAGCGAAATGTAATACAGAACTTAATTCTTATCTCTAGGTGCACCATTCTAAGTTGTAACCTCAACATGCCATGACTTTTCAAAGAACCAAATGTCATTTGATTTCACAAATTTAGGAATCCTTTGATATAACACTCACACGTATAGAAAGAATCCCAAAAATGAAAAAACTTCATTGTTTTCACCAATATGTGTAACATGGATACTATTAAAATTCATCTAAACCGAAAGTGTGGAAATTTCATATGGGAAAAGAGAAGGTAGAAACCTTACCACATAACACTTGACATGCTTACCTGAGTTTCTGTAAACTCTATCTTGAGGATAAATGATTTCTTGAGGTAGAAACCTTAATATATATATATATATATTATATCACTCAATTATGCTGTAGGGTCGTATTGTATACTTATAGATACTAAGAAATGTGTTGTGGCGTTTTTTTATGTATTGACTGGCTGTCTGAGTGTCTCTAGCTTTTGATCTCACTCCAAAGTCAACAAGCAAAAGTATATATCGATGCACTAAAAACAGCTATCTTTTGTAAAGCTAATTTGGACAGAACTCCACTTACACTTTGATATAAAAGGCAAGGGAAAGGAAGGAGCCGTAGAGCTTCCTTCTAGGTCTATTATTGCTGCTACGAGCATTAACCTTTGTTAGCATTTAGATTACTACACTTGAAATATTTAATTCTTTGGACTGGTCTTGAATGAAGAAATGATTTGACATGAAATTTTAAGTTTATTAATATAGCTCTTAAAAAGTTTACGTCCGTGGATAATCACAGATATATATATATATGCCGACGTGTGAAAGTGACTATTTTAAGTAAACCTCTTATATTAAGGACGTACAAGTGCCTGCAGCGTGATCAATTGTCGTAAACAAATCTTTTATCCCTTAATTTCAATCAATTAAGGTCTAATATTCTAATACCTAAGCATGATAAAATACAAATAAAACCCAGGTCAGTCCTTTTCTGTCTCATATTTTAAAAACAATGCACGGTTCACGGGGCAACTCTATTGAAAAAAAAAAAAGTGTAAGGAGACAAATTCTCAATAGTTTTATGGGAGCAGGACTAGTTATCATTTCTGAGTTTATTTATAGAAATTAAATGGTGTAGGATTTTTTTTTTTATGACAAAAAGTTAAGGGAGAGATTGACTATTCTCACCACCTGAACCAAGGCATACTCACAACCTCGACCTGAAAGGACTTATGCGTGACACCCAATTGTCAACTGCTATTAATATGGATATTTATGTAGGGAAATTACATATCCCACACCAATGAGGATTGCTGGCAGCGGGACTCGAACATTGGGCTACACACAATGTATGAACCTTACCAACTGAACTAACCCTTATTGATAAATAGTGTAAGATTTATCTATGTCAATAGTACTAAACATGGATATATAACTAATATATCCAAAGCTCTCTCGAACAGGACTGAGTCTGTGGTCAACGATTTGGTCAACCCGTAGTCCCGGAAGCACAAGCCACAAGTAGTTCCAAACTTGCAAAACCACTTGCACGTTCTGGTTCTGCGGTCTTCGGGCCACTTAGTAAGTG